>JAGVVM010006735.1:0-15190 GCA_019149425.1 Psidium friedrichsthalianum
GGCCGTTTGTTTTTTTTTTTTAATAATTAATAAATTAATTTTTTTAATTTATAAAATAACCATAACCATTATAAATAGCATCTTCACCTTTCATTTTTTCTCACAACTTCTCTCAAATTCTCTCATTTCTCTCATTTCTCTCATTTCTCAAATTCTCTCAAATTCGCTCAAATTCTTCCGCTCAATTCTCTCAAAAAATGCTAGTGGAAGAGGAAAGAGGCCCGATGATTCCCGAAGAATCCAATTATTCTCATAATCCTCGTGAGTATGCACATTGGGGATACGATGACGAAGATGATATCAACGTTATTCCTAATGTCGAGCACATCCCGACGCAAGAAAGTTTACAACCAACTACTAATACCGAAGAAGCGTCAACAACAAAAGAAATGAGTCGAGGAGGTGCATCCATCATATGGCAACACTTCACCAAGCAACATTTAAAAGGTAACGACTACAATTTTATATGTACCATTGCAAAAAAGTATACAGGTTTACAACTGGAAGCGGCTATGGAACATATCGACGACATTTGGCGTCAAAACATCCAACGGAATTGGGGATCAACACGAGGCAACAACAAATTCCCAAGTTTGTCGATTCTAACACTTCTAATTTATTTCGTTACGATAGAAATAATTATGAGGAAGAATTTGCTGAATTTGCTAAATTTACTGCCGTTGACCATTTGTCGTTTAATTTTGGTGAAAATTTTGGTTTTAATACTTTTGTACAAAATACATGTACTCCACAAGCAAAACCCGTTTCGAGAAATACGGTTAAACGCCAAATGTTTAAACTTTATAAAAAAAGGAAAAGATGATTTGAGAATTTTTTTTGCATTTTTCAATGGACATGTACATATAGGTAGCGACATTTGGAGTGATCCTTGGCAAACTCATTATTATATGGGTATTACATGTCATTGGATAGACGATGATTGGAATATTCAAGAAAGAATTATTGCATTTCGAGTTTTGATGAAACGCATACGGCACATAATATTTATAGAATAATTAAGCAAGTTTTAAAAGAATATTTATTGGTTAATAAAATTTTTTCAATTGGTTTTGATAATGCCGCGTCAAATACTGCTTCTATTCGCGAGTTAGAAACAATTTGTAAACCCGCTTTTGGTGGAAATTTTTTTCACATTAGATGTGCTTGCCATGTTTTAAATTTATGCGTACAAGATGGTTTACGAACTCTTGAAAATTCTCTTCGTCCAATAAAAACAGCAATTTAATATTTATGGAAACATCCCCAAGTTATGAGAGAATGGGGTAAATTTTGTAAACAGAATGGAAAAAAACCAAAAAAATTTCCAAGAGATGTTCCAAATCGTTGGAATTCTACATACGAGTTGCTTAATCAATCTTTTTCATATAAAGATTTATTATGTACATTTTTTGCGAATTATGTTTCTCAAAGTAATTTAACCCACAAGAGTGGGATATTTGCAAAAGAATTTTAGATTTGTTAAAAGTTTTTAATAATGCAACTTATACTTTATCCGGAGTTTATTATCCTACTACACATTTATTTTTAACAGAGTGTCTAAATATTGCTGATACCTTGCTCAAGAAAATGAAGGTGATAATCAATTAGGCAAACTATTATAGCAATGCGAAGGAAATGGATGCAATATTATACCAAAATTCCTATTATCTATTTGGTTGCTTGTGTTTGGATCCACGTACGAAAATGGATGGCTTACTTGATGATTTGAATTCATACTATGAATGTTTACATTTGATTGAAACCGTAAATATTAGAGATATAGAAAAAAAAGTTAAAGATATAATAGTAGAATTGTATAATGATTTTTGTAATAGATATAATATAGTTGATGATAGTGGAACTTCTTCTCAAGCTAGTAGCATGCAAGGCAAGCACCTCGGTAGAGGGTCTAGAAATCTAATAAATAGGCAAAAAAGACAAAAGGGAATAATGAGAAATATTTCCGAAATAGAAATTTATTTAACTACTGTATTTGAGTTTCCTCAATCAGAAGGCACAGATTTCTAAATTCTAAAGTGGTGGAATAATCATTCAACTCAATTTCCAGTATTAGCTCACATTGCAAAAGAGATTTTAGCAACCCCTTGCTCAACAGTTGCGGTTGAACAAGCATTTAGTACTGGAGATAATTTTTGGATGATCGACGTTGAGATTATCTCCGATTCAGTTGAATTCAAGTTTGTGTTGATGAATGGACAAGGGCGATATCGACAACAAGAATGGATCGTAAAACGAATCCGAATTCTTCAATGACGAAGATACCACCCCACGGGTAGCGGATTGACGAATGAAATAAGTAGAGGTGAAAGGTAAAAAGAACTAAATGGCTTTGATTCTTCTATCCCTAAGAAGATATGTAGGCCAAATGATAGTTTGATTAAGTTAAACCCTTGCCTCTCAATTTTTTTTTGACCGATGCCCTAAATTAGATTACAGTTTGATTTGAAAATATCAATAGTTCGATAATGCATCAGAGTTTACTTCATAATTCATTATTTAAACACTTTTTGATTTCTTAAAATTTATTTAAAATGGTTGATACGGAAAGTAAAGCTAATTTTGTTCCGTGGTTTCAATCGGAACCGCCAACAATTGAACTGGTAATCAATTATGAATCCTAACCGGAACCGCCTTTAAGGTTGTTCAACTTCAAATAGTCTTTAATGTTGAACCGCCTTTCCTAATGTGGCTACGCTAATGTTAGTCGTGCCCATGTCTTTCGCATTTTGGGGCTTTGAAGTTCGACAATCCAACAACTTTATATAGGACTTTTACCAACTTTCTTTTGATCATGATGGGTATATTCACGTCCCCCACATTTCGTGGATTTCTTGACTTGCTCTTGGGGACTCGTTTTATCTCAAGACCCTCCTCCCACCATAGAATTCAAGGAGATAATTTCATTTTCTTTGGTGCTCTTTAAAAGACTTTGAATCCTACAAGATTGCTTCTTATTAGTGCTCAATTTTACTAATTGGTTTGATGACTTCTTCAAACGACACCTATTGAATATTTTTTATTCTCTATTGAAACATCTTCTCTTCACGTGTTTATCTTATGCGTCGATTCCTCATATGTCCTCCCTAAGTGTCTACTCCTCCTATGCTCTACACATATATTGATTCCTCACGTGATCCTCACATGTATCGATTTTTGAAGCGTGCAGCACATGTTTCAACGGGTGATTTATTTTGATGTCAATAGGTACTTTGGGTTAAAGTTCAGATATCATAATGATCAAATTAAAATTTTAGATATTACATTATATATTGAGTCAAATTTAAGGACCATCTGTGTAATTTTTTCTAATAAAAATAACTGAGAAATTGGCTGCTTAATTCTTGCACGTCAGTCAGACACAAGCCGCGATTCGGGAGAAGTCGGTGCTAAACCCGACCCGCACCAGCACTCAAGCTCAAGGCAGTTATGGCAATTCCGAAGATCGTTCTCCTTTGAAAAGCGAGAACATTTCCATTCCTTCGCGCCCATTTCCGATTCCACCACCCTCCCCTCTCTCCTTCCTCCTCTCCCTCCTCAAGCTTCTCCCATGGCGGATCGGTGACGTCAACTGCCAGTCTTCCTCCGCAAGCTTCTGTGACTTCGGTCCACTGTTCAACTGTAAGTCCTCCATTTTTATCCGCTGCCAACCTCGATGGCTCGCGAAGTAGAGTTCGGGGGTTTTCCTTTTTCACCTTTTTTTTTGCTCGCACCGTAGGCTCCTCCCTCTAGTTGCTGCTGCTGCTGCTGCTCTCTGGTTATGCTGACGTGCTAGGAATCTGTTGAGCTGCGGAGTTGGACTTGTCTTCCGCTTCGCCGGAACCCTAGAATTTGCTGCTCACCGTTTGTTTGGTTTGTTCCGAGCTGGATTGTGCGAGTGGCGTTGTATTCCTCGCATATTAGGTCTCTAGGGTTTTGAACTCTGTTTTGAGTGTTCCCTGTCTTAGTACGTGGTTGTTCTTTTTGTTGGATATTTGAAAACGGCGTTATTGATTTTGTCGTATGTGTACGCTTTTTATGCTCCAGCAGAATGCAAGTTGTTTCCAGTTACTATGTTTATGCAGCAGTTGAAGCTCTGAGATAGTTTCTCTTGTTATCTCTGCATGAGGAGCTAGACCATTGTAGAATTATTGTGGCTCTGATCCTTTGGGTTGTGATGAGATCGTTTAATGTTGCAAGCGTATTTTGAGCTTTGGTTTCTAATTCAATTGCAGCTGAGAGACAATTCTGCATTTAATTTGCAGAGGCCTGCTGATTTGATAACAAGATGTACATCAAGCAGGTACTCGTGGCTGGGATGAGCTGTTATTTTTGAAACTTGCCTTGTTCGGTGCTTACTATGATTATTACTACTATCTGGTTGTGTTATACATCTGTCGCTTGAATGTTGGTTCAGGTTATCATCGAAGGGTTCAAGAGCTACAGAGAACAAGTTGCTACATCGACTTTCAGTCCAAAAGTTAACTGTGTTGGTATGAGTGATCCTCCTTTCTTGTGATTTTCGCTTATGTTGAATTCTTGTAATGTTTTCAAGTATTAGGCATGCCCATGTCAGATCATGATTGGCTGTCGATATATCACATGATCACTGAACTTTAAGTTTAAGGTTTTCCCTTAAGTTCATATAGTAACTATTGACAGTTATCCATATTTGCAAAATCATTTTATGATGGAGTGGAGGAAAGCTGTTCGCATTGTAGAGGGGGGAATTTCCTATGTTCCAGATTGTCTTGTTTAGTCCTTCTTCCTTTTTTTTTGGTGTCCCTGTCTTTGCTTTTATTTTAGTATATTTTATGCTTTTCTATTTGGGTTCATCGACCGCCTACCCCAACTGGTTTGGGATAAATGCGATGTTGATGTATGGTTTTCTGGAACTAGAGAAGCACATCTTCATTGACTAAATTTTGATTCGTGTTTCAAAATACTGGACAAGGAGCCTAGCTTTTTAACTTATATTTTACTTTGACAGTTTCTATATTCAGGAGAGCTGTGCTACTATGATTGGTCTATATGGGCATATCTAGTTCCTGTCAATTGTCATCCCTTCTTAAATATTGTTGGTTTGTTGGTATGTCAGTTATATTATATACTTCAAGAATACCTTTTTTATTCTCCCGCCAAATTGATCTGCAGTTGGTGCTAATGGATCTGGCAAATCTAACTTTTTTCATGGTAAGTGGAGAGAGGTTAATTGCTGTTATGTTCTCTTTTACATGTACTGGCTAGTTCTGAAAATTATAAGGAACACGTACTATTTGGATGTGATGCAGCAATAAGATTCGTGTTGAGCGATATTTTTCAGAACCTGCGCAGTGAAGATAGACATGCCCTTCTCCATGTATGTTTCACCATATATTCAGCATGCTTTTTGTCCCTTGAGGTGTTACTATATACGTGTAGTAATGATACTGGCTGGAATTAACAGGAAGGTGCAGGGCACCAAGTTTTGTCCGCTTTTGTGGAGATTGTCTTTGACAATTCTGACAACCGCATTCCGGTAATATTCCTATTTACATTAAGGTTTCTTGATTTGGGTGAAAATGGAATGGTCTTTTTTTCCTTTTTATGATATCGTAACAGTGAATTTTATTCAGAATAATGTGTGCTTTCTGCCTTGATGGGTTCTGGAGTGCTTAAATTTAGTGTTTTACCAGCTGAAGAGAAGATATTTGTGCCAATTGTTGATTCATCTTCACAATATCTTTAAGACATCCATTGCAATCTTCTTCTTGGCCTTACATTTTGATATGCCATTTGAGAAAAAAAAATGTTATTATCTCTATCGATTAGTCTTAGTTTTGGTGCACGCTCCACGACAGGTTGATAAGGAGGAAGTGCGCCTGCGTAGAACTGTTGGTTTGAAGAAGGATGAGTATTATTTGGATGGAAAGCACATCACGTGAGTATTGCTTGTTGTCGGGGAATGTGTAACCCAAGTGCATTCGTGTTGTAAACCTTGTCTTCGGACTTGTGTGGCTGAATTTTCAAGCTATGTTGATTGCAGGAAAACTGAAGTTATGAATTTACTGGAAAGTGCTGGGTTTTCTCGCTCTAATCCTTACTATGTGGTGCAACAAGGAAAGGTATGCCCTCATAATTCTCTAAGTTTCTCGAAAATTCTCTTGAATTCTTTTTCTGCATTCTTTGCTATTTTCTTTCTTCCCTTTGTGTGGTTATAGATAGCATCATTGACTTTGATGAAAGACTCTGAGCGGCTGGACTTGTTGAAAGAGATTGGTGGTACTAGAGTTTATGAGGAGAGACGTCGCGAGAGTAAGAAAATCATGCAGGAAACTGGTAAGTCATCCAAGTGTATCCTTCCTGCATGGGTATTCATTATTTGTCAATCTTATTGCTTTCTTCTGAGTAGGTAATAAGAGGAAGCAGATTATCCAAGTTGTTCAGTATTTGGATGAGAGACTGAAGGAACTGGATGAGGAGAAAGAGGAATTGCGAAAATATCAACAGCTTGACAAGCAGCGTAAATCCTTGGAATACACAATTTATGATAAGGAGCTTCAAGATGCTAGGCAAAAGTTAGCTGAGGTGGTTTTTAGACCAATAAGAATTGCATCTGCTTATATTCCATTATTTATCAGTTAATCAGCTATAGTACTTAGGACTATAAACACATCATAACATGATTAAATATTATACGGAGTTTTCTGGCTGAGGTACGGAAGCTTATGCATAATTTTTTTTAATTCTTTCTTATTGGTTTATCTTTTATGAACTTGAGGCCAACATGGTTTCCAAACATGGTAGTAAGATTTGATGTAACATCCATACCTGGTTCTGTGAAGTAGTCGGCTATTTACGACCAATGATAGCATTTTTTTAACAGATAAATTACCTCAAATGAACTATACAACTCAAATTTGCGAACTCTACCATTTATTTGAATTTGTAAATACAAGATTTCATAGTGGCAATAAGTTGACAATATTTACAAACAGCGATCATAAAATCTGAGACTTAACAGTAACGAGAAGTTAGGCTTGAAATGGTGATTGATGCTGAAAAAAAAAATCAGATCATAATATAACTTTTTGGGATTTGTAAATTTTATAGGAGTAAGCTGTTGTGTAATTTCCAAAAAACTGTTCCAAGCGCTAGCAGGTTTAAATAACTATGCATTATGTTAGTATCAAAGCTTTTCCTTTTCTTAAAAATAGACATGCATGATATGGAAATGGAGAAACTAGATATACAATAGTAGCAGTTGTGAAGTTTTCTTCCTGCTTTTGATATGGTGAAACAGAAATAGTTGGGAGCAATTTCAACATCAATTGTTCAGTGTACCCAGGTATAATTATTTAGGATTGCAAGGATTGACCACTGAAACCGATAATACGAGTGATTGAAGGGTCTGCTGGCAGTAAATTGGTGAGTGAGTACTGATTTTAGGAGGTGGAGAATAGGATGCGACGCTGCTTGCTTGGTGCTGCTACTTGAGGACTAACTTGGATAGGACGTGGATTTGTGGCAAAGCTAGTGATGAATGCTTCTGTTGAGTCATCTTTTGGAATTAGTGCTTGTCAATTGCCATATTAAAGCCACTAAACCATCTAGAGATTGAATATTTTACTTCAGGCAATGTGAATCACCCCCTCTAGAGTGTGCCTGCAATTGTACATCTAGGGAAAAATGTACTAGTCGTGATTTAGATGGTTTGATTTTGCGTTTTTCAATGCTTGAGTTTATCTAGAAAGTATTCATCAGTTAGACACGTGCTGTTATTTTCCATATTATGTCAGGCATGAATCTAGTTGGTTTGTCTATCTTCTCCGACCTTAATTTGTTTCTATGTGATCTATTGCGCTGATAATTGCATGGTGCTCTAACTATTGTGCCAAGGATCTTAATTGTGCGACCCTATTTCAAGATTACAAGTGTGATCAGGGTGGCTATATTTCCTCAAATTCAGCTGATTTATTTTTCATTAAGAATGATTGTGTAAATCATATGTATAGTTATGCTAGGGCCCAAACAATTGATCAGGAGGCAGTTGATGTCTGAGTGGCTATTTTGTGTCTTTTAGATAGAGGAGGCTCGGTCGAAGGTCTCTGACACATCAATTAAGAGTTACAACAGTTCTCTCGATGCTCGTGAGAAGTCCAAAGAGTTAGATGAAAAATTGAAAGAACTAACTAAAGCAGTTAATGGCTTAAGTAAGGAAAGAGAAGCAGCAGAACAGCGAAGAACAGAAGCTGTGAAAAAGCATACAGAGCTTGAGCTTGATGTAAAGGACTTGCAAGAAAAAATTTCAGGGATAATCAGAGCCAAGGTATATCTGTGATTATTTACAAGATCTCCTACTCAATTTTGGATATTATAGAAAGGACATGCTTTGAATTCTTTTTCTTTCAGGAGGGAGCAGCGAAACAGCTTGAGATTTTACAGAAAGAGATTCAGGACTCAACCGAGGAGCTCAATAATATTATTCCTCTGTACGACAAACAAGTTGTTGAAGAACAGGAGATAACTAAAGGGTAATATAGCACATCTTCAAGAAGTGCATATTTCATGGATAAATTGTCAAATTTATAAACCATATGCTTCTGTCTCATTCGGTAGTAAATGGCTTCCACTATTGTCAGTCTAGTCTTTTCTCTTGTTAAATCGTTTTTATTGTCCATACCATTGTGAGTTGGCTTCTACTAGACTGAACTCATTTATTGAGTTTTCTTGTTGTCATAGGGATGGATTTCTGTCTCGAGAACCCTTTACACGTTTAAAGTTTGTTGACCTTCTAAACTATGTAGATCCATTTAGTTGTTTGTCATTTCTGTCGGCTAATTTCAAGTTTTTTGTACCAGTGCTTGTGATTCTGTCTGTTTCCCTTGCATTCAGCTTTTTGTTTCCTCCTGCGAAGTTTTGCCTTATCCTTATTTAATGAAGCTTGAAGGATCAACTATGCATGTATTCATTTAGTTTGCTGTATTTGATTCTGCTAAATTTGTAATTGTGATTTTGTTACGACTTGCCTATGGGCTGTCTTCTTCTAAGAACTCTACTAATAAAGTTCCACGTGACGTAGAATTATGGAGCGGGAGAAACAGCTTAGCATTCTATATCAGAAGCAAGGTCGGGCCACCCAATTTTCAAGTAAAGCTGCTCGGGATAAATGGCTTCAAAAGGAAATTGATGAACTTGAACGAGTCCTTTCTAATAATTCAACTCAGGTTACAACACTTGTGTTATGTCCTGCTTACAATTTTCTCTTTGATAGATGCATCTAAGGTGCCATGCCTTGATTGAAATTTTTTTGGATAGTGTATAAAGGAATGCCAGTTCCCAATGCACTTGATATTTTAAGTGGAAAATAGTGTGTTATCCCACTTCTCTTTCCTTAGAAGTTTACCCATGCATAATACAAAAAAGTTCAACAAAGGAGGCTATCAATGTAATTTACCATATGTTTATCCCTTCCAAAGAGGGAAGATTACCACTTCTTCCACTTCCAAAATAACTACCTGCTTGCAGCAACTCCCAATCCAATAAATTTTCTTCATACGTCGACCACCGACCTCAATTGGTTTGGGATAAAGGTGATGTTGATGTTGATGTTGTATCTTCTCAGCTTTGAGCATGTGTGCAGTACGTGCTAAATTCTAGTAATCATTTAACCTGTACCAGTTTCAACCCAAAACAAACTGAAGAATGTCTTGGAGTTATGTGATGAGGGGAGGGGGAGGGGCAGAAGGGGGGCCGGGGGGGGGGGGGGTGCTGAAATAGCTATCCAAGAAGCCTTTCCATGCCCTTCCTTATTGGATGTTCTCTTTATTTGTAATTTAATTTATTGGTTTATAAGTCAGTACACTATTTTTCCTTTTTTCTTAGACTAAAAAAGAGTAGCATGGGAGGGTCCTAGAATACTGGCCAAAAAAGTTCTTTGTTGGAGTTTATATCTATAGAGATGATCTGAATGCTGTTTGAAGTTCTTAATGTTTGTTCTTGGTGGAACATTGGATTTCTTCCTCTTACCTGGTTGTAGGAGCAAAAGCTTCAAAAGGAAATTGATCAGCTTCAAGCCGAGTCAAGTGAGCAAGATGTGTACATTGAGAACCGTAAAACTGAAATCACGAACTTGGAATCCCTCATTTCTGATACAATTGGAAGGCTAAGGGATTATAAGGCACAGAGGAATAAGCTACAGGATGAGCGGAAGTAGGTATCTATAACTTCTTTTGAAAATGCTGGATATGTCTTTGGTTTGTTTCAATATAATCTTTGTTGACAGATCCTTGTGGGACAAGGAAAGCGAACTTTCAACTCAAATCGATAAGTGGAAAGCAGAGGTCGATAAGGCAGAGAAGAACCTTGATCATGCAACACCTGGTGTGAGTAATTCTTTTCAACTCAACTCTAATCGAATGTGTAAATTTTATATAAGGAACCCCTGTACTTAGATATAAATTTTAAATATAGCCTGGATCAGTATGATGGCACTTACTCTTTGTTTTTGGGGTTGATTTGGTGCAGAACTGTTGTGTGAAATGTGTATAATTTTAGTGGGCCACTATATAGGCTCAGCCTTTAATCATGTAATTTCACGTCATAAAAATGGAAAACCCATGCCATATGAATTGACTCGTTGTCTTAACTTGATTGACCAAAAACGGATTTAAACTGACTGAATTGACCTATTGATTTGAAGGCTTAAAAGTCCAGTAATTGTGCAATTATGGTTGATTGCGTAGTTTTTCCACAAAATATTAACTGCAAACTACCATAGGCTAAGTTTGAATTAATTATTCAAGTACTTGCATCTTTATGAGTAAAGTACTGGCCTCTTTTTTCTTTTTTTGGACTGGTGACAGAAAATGCTATAGGGCACCAAGGGTTGCAAACACATGTACAAAAGTGAAAATGACACAAAATGGTTCATGAACTTTGGTCTAATGTGCAGTGCCGTCCTTGAATTTGTTCAATGTGGTCCGTGTACTTTAGGCCAATGTGTAATGTCGTCCCTAAATTTAATTTGTTCAATGCGGTCCTTGAACTTATGTGCAATGTTATCCCTAAGCTTTTAATTTGTTCAACGCTATCCTTGAACTTTGGGTATATGTTTAGTCTAGTTTCTTGACTATATGAAGATGTTGGATCTTGTTCCTCCATTCATTTAAGTTAACGGAATTTGCTGATTTAGCTTTCAATCCAGTACGTTTGAACGGTGGACAAAAAAACATGCTACACATGGATTAAGATATTCAACTCAAATTAGAATATAATCATCCTTTTAATTTGTACCACTTGAAAAACTTATTATCCATGTTATTTGATTATGTGGGTTGTTATATCCTGATTTGAGTTGAACCTCTTACGTGGATAATCCATTTTTCATATTTAATTGTCCACCATTCAGACTTATTGTATTGGAACCCAAATCCGCAAATTCCGTTAAATTAAATGAATGAAGGGATGGCTTTGAACATTTTCATATAGTCTAGGGATTAGATTGAATATTTACCAAAAGTTCAAGGATTGCATCAAACAAATTAAAAGTTTATGGAGAACATTGCATATTGGGCTAAAGTTTAGGGACAACATTCAACAAATTAAAAGTGCAAGGACGACATTGCACATTGGGGCAAAGATCAAGGACCATTTGTGTAATTGTCCCTAATACAAAAAGAGCTCAGTTACATGACAAATCATAATTCAGTAGATGATTTGGAAATGCTTTAAAGTACTGGCTTTTCATTTGAGTTTGCCAAGTGCAATGCCTAAAATAAAAATTCAAGGTAAAGACCAAGTTTCTCCAAATTGTGGCATAACCTTGAAAATAGAAATAGGTTTCTTCACTTAGAATGAAGCAGTTTGTTGTATGTTCTCTGTATCTATTCTTTTCTTTGGCCCTTTACCACCATCTTGGTGGGCAAGGAGGTGAGGGCGGGCATGATATATCTTTCAGTAGCTAGTCTTTAATCAATGCCAGAGCAATTCTTTGATGGGGCCTTAATAAATTTTCAGCAAGAGAGTAGAGTAGGTTCTAATCCATTGTTGCTCAGTACTTTTTTGATTTGCTAACCTAATGATCTGAACTAAATGCCTTAGGAAAATTGTTTGTAAATTGCATTAGAGGAAATTTCACCTTAGCAATATATAACTTGGTTGCGTCTTTATTTTAGAGGCCATAAAAATGAGTGTCCTGATCATTTTTTCACAAAATTGGGGATGTCCAAATCAGATGAAGTGGAAAGAAACATGGATTTGTCTGTAAAAGTAGTTCTTAAACTGTATCATAAGGTATATTGTCTTTCAGGATGTGAGGAGAGGGCTTAATTCTGTCAGAAAAATCTGCCGAGAGTACCAGATGTCTGGGGTTTATGGTCCCATCATTGAGTTGCTTGATTGTGATGAGAAGTTCTATACTGCAGTGGAAGTTACTGCAGGAAACAGGTAAGTGGAAATTGTATTGTAATTTTCGTGTTTTCGCTTGATTTCGTTGATTGTATTTCTTGATTTTCCTGAGATGACTGATTCAGTTCATTCAAAACAGTTTATTTCATGTGGTGGTTGAGAACGATGAGATTTCAACCCGGATTATTAGACACCTTAACTCACTGAAAGGCGGACGAGTCACTTTCATACCTCTGAACAGGGTTAAGCCCCCAAATGTAAATTATCCACAGAGTTCAGATGTGATACCTCTATTAAAGAAACTGAAATTCCTGCCAAATTACAATCCCGCATTTGCCCAGGTTAGTCTTTCTCACTGTATTTTTGTGCTAGAAGCTAGTGCACTGCTGTTCTGCCCTTCTCTAGTGAAGTTAGATATGTATGATAGTCAAACTTTTGAGGGATTGTATTGGGAGGATCCAAAGGATTCTGGTTTTGTAGGGTGTGAGGTGAGAGGCACTTGTTTGGGAAATGGGTGTAAGTCTTGTTTTTATTCTTCTTAGATATTGAAGGATTAGATATATCAAGCCCTTGGCGTTAGACACCATGTTCATTAGCACATCACAATTTCTTATTTAAATTCATTACAGTAGCAAAGTATTGGCTAACAAAGAACAGACTTCCATGAGGGAAGTGGTGGGTAATGGGTACATAGCTTAGGTACACTTCATACCCTCTATCCTATTGTTCAGCTTACTGCATGAAATTGGATGGAAATCAAATTTATATTAAGGCAATCTCCTATTTAGGTTTTTGCTAGAATGGTGATTTGCCGAGATTTGGATGTGGCTACAAGGGTAGCTCGCAATGATGGTCTGGATTGTATAACTTTGGAAGGTTAGTTTATATGTAATTGACTGATTCATGGGATCCTCTTCTTTTGACGCCTGTACATGGAACTCACGTTTAATTTTGGGGCAGGTGATCAAGTTAGCAAGAAAGGTGGTATGACGGGGGGATTCTACGACTATAGGCGCTCAAGGTTGAAGTTTATGAATATAATCAGGCAAAATACAAAATCGATCAACATGAAGGAAGAGGAACTGAAGAATATTAAGGAGGAATTGCAGAATATCCTTTTTGCTTACAAAACAGTTGTCCCTTTGGTTCTTTATCCCGGAGGTGGTTTGACTACTACTTATCTTGTCAAATACATATTTGACAGTGTTTTTCAAAGCGGACTCGACTTGCCAGTTCACCTGGATGCACCAAGAACTTGTCTCTTTTATAGTAACTGAAGTGTGACTGGTCAAAAATTGGATTCCAGTGGTGGTGACCTGCTTGAATCAGTGAAATTGGACCTGGTTAGCCGGGTCGGAAATAGGTTCAACCTGGTTTCTGGATAATCTCATGCTTTAAACCTGCCACTAAGGGATCCATTGTCTCTAGCATTAAAGATCCATGGATATAGTTGTTATGTAGAGATGCAGCAATAATATAAAACCCAGAGTTTCAGGTGGACCTCACCCTAGGGAAACATGGCTCCTGAGTGGGTTTAGCATGCCTTCATTGACCAAGCTGGGTAGGCACATGCACGATTTCTTCAATGCCAAGCACACTCCTCTTTTTAGCCTCTTAAGTGATTAATGGGCCTAGAAATGACAGGGATCCACTAGCCTACTAAAATGCAATTTCGTTTCAACTTTCTTAACTGATGGTCACAAATTTTTTGGCAATTCGTTATTTTCTTTTAAGTTTCTTGGCTGCTTGTGGGTGGGCCTACAATTTTCTATGAGGAACTATCTGAGGACACCGAGCTGTTTTCTACTTTTGTCTCATTTAATCTTGGCCAGATTTTGCGGGTCGTTTTCACTTAACTTTTCTCACAGAAGGACCAGGAAATAACTGAACTTGTCTCTGAGCAGCAAAAAATTGATGCTGAGCTGGCGCATGTTAAATCAGAGTTGGAACAGCTTAAACTAGATATCTCCAATGCTAAAAAGCAGAAAATGTTAAATACGAAAGCTACTGAAAACAAGGTATAAATGTTCTTGACACCACTTATCGTGCTGTATTGGTCTATTCAAAGGCTGTTTCTAATGGGAGCTTTTACATTCCCCTCCCTTATTTTCTCCTGCCTTGTTGCTTATGCGATACAACTTGTTTGCAGATGAAATCACTGGTGGAAGTCAGAACTCAGATCGATCAGCTCAAAGCCAGCATGGCGATGAAGCGAGCTGAAATGGGCACGGAGTTAATTGATCATCTAACACGTGAGGAAAAAGATGCACTGTCAAATTTGAATCGTGAAATAAGAGAACTAAAGAAGCAGCTTGTTACCTGCAAAACAGAGCGCATTGAGGTTGGCAATGAGAACCTTGCCAGGGTACAGTTGTGCTGTCCTTGTGCGTATCATTCATTGCTTTTGTTTGTTTGCAGACGGAAACAAGAAAAGCCGAGCTTGAGACTAACCTTGCGACTAACCTCAAGAGGCGGAAGCAAGAGTTTGAGACTATTATATCCTCATCAGAGACTGATTTGCATGAAAATGAAGCCGAATCAAAGTGGCAGGAGCTAAAAGATGCTGAATCATTGGTCATTGATGCAACCCAGCGATTAGAAGGTGGAAATTTTGGATTGATGGGATTATTGTTGTTTTGAAGCTTTATAATTTGTTCATGCTTTTGACTTTGTCAGGAATTAATAGAAGTATAGAGGAAACAAATAAGCAAATAAAAAAGATCAAAGACGAGATGGCGAAGTTGAAGGTACTCTTTAATTTTTTTCAGTGTGGACTAAATGTTGGTATTCAACTCTTTGGTTTCTT
>JAGVVM010006736.1:0-22546 GCA_019149425.1 Psidium friedrichsthalianum
CCCTCCCTCTCTCCCCTCTTTGTTTTTAAGAGCCGTTGGAGCACCAAGGGCATCGGACACTCCATAATTGTGTTTGTCCGTACCCGCCTACACCTCATGACTTTGTAGCGACACCACTTGTTGATCAACTTCTCACCTTCTATCCGTGGAGCGGGCCACTCGTATGGCGACTAGTACCGTTTTTAAGCGAGACAATGCGGCCCACAATGCGTTTCTCCCTACCGACCACGCCACGACTAGGATTCTATTAGGCCCTTGTTCCCACCTTAGATATGCTTTGTCGTCTATACTGACATTACCTAAGCCAGCGCCAGACGAAGGGTGGATGTGAACACGCGAGCGAGAAGATCCACAATCTAATGTCCATCTTGTACATCACTCGTCATTGCCGCCATCTCGAGCCTTGCCACCATGGCTCCAGGCGAGGGCCTCTCGGCACTCCTCACTCCAGCATGGGGCTGGCAATGTGTGTATTTTTGGACTCTCTCACCTAGTATTAGGCATTAGCGCGTTGATGTAATTGTCGCGTCCTTTTTCCCGGCCCCCACCCTGCGCGCGAACTTATACTTGATTGACGGTGTACACACCTTTACGCATCTAGGCTTTGCAGTAGTTGCCCCATGATGTGTGAACGTCGCCCAATCTCTTTTCCGGCTTGTGATCCTCCACCCATCACTCACAGTGTATACCTGTCATCCACATTGTCCTCCTCCTCCTCTCGATTCATTATCGGCACGATTGTGCCCCAACACTTCCCACACCGGACCCTCTCCCCTCCCCATCCACACACCCAGTGTGCACCCCCACTGACGTACCTGGTCAACCACAACTATCTACACCGCACACGGATACCCCGCACCACAGAGCATTGTACCCACCCTAGTCAGAGGAAGAAGATAGGAGGAGCGAAACAGAGATAACCTATGAATAACCGACCTCAAATAAAAACAAGTCACCCTCCTAATTATATACAGTGTCTCATATACCATACCCGATCTTATGTACCCCACACATACTGGTGTGATTGTACAAATAAACCCTCTCCCGACATCTATATTTATCTTAGGTCTGCTCACCGCGCCCCCTTTTGCCCCCGCACGGGACGTCTACCCACGTCTTCACAGCGCCCCCTCTCCTTCTCCCCCTCCCCCCAGACCCGACGACCAACATATCGCCCCCCTCCCAGGTACTGACAATTGAATTCACATGCATTTTACTAAAAGATTTATGATGATTGGCACAAATGCAAAAGATTTAGGACTGAATTGAACCAAAATTTAAAAAATTTATGACTGGAATTGGCACGTGAAAGGTGCAATCGATTTAGGATTTTTTGACAATTTTCCCACTAGATTAGTATTCAGCATTGGCTTATTTAGACTACTAAATTGGAGCAGATTAGTATGTGAAATAGGTATGTGATACTTGCTAAAACTAAAATAGTTCAGACACATTGGTGTGCATGCGCTCGATATTCCTAAGATGAATTCTCGCACTAAAACTAATCGCTTTGCCGTGTTATCTCCGAAAGAAGGTTAATCCCTTTTGAAGCTTTCTTGTGATACTTAGCTCTCAAAGAATGAAAATAAGTATTAGAATAATACCTCAAGCTTTCTATTCATATGTAATAGTCTTACGTTCTAATAAAGACTAAACTTCTATTCTTCTGGTCCCTATGTCCACTTTCTCCAAGTCTTTTCTTCATCGGTCATGACAATATCTAATATGTACAAAAGATTGCTCAATAGGCAGTGGAAGGAAGGAAAGAAAGAGCAATTGAGGGATGTTGTGGGAGTTGAGATAGCCTTAATGCGACAGTCCCTCTTTGGATGGTTTTTTGCATTTTAGATTTCATTTATTTTAGAAAAATAAAATAAGTTTAAAAATATTTTCAAAAAAATATCATTTGTATCACTTCTTAAAATAATTGTTAATGAAAATGCATCCTTATCAATAATAGATTTATTCTAAAACGTTTTCGTGGAATATAAAAAATATTTTAACTACTAATCATTTTTGTAAGCGGTGTGAAATGAACATTTCAGAAAATTTATTCAAAATTATCAATTTTCCCAAAATTAAACATATCTTATGCTTTTTATTGATCAGTCACTATCACCAATGTCGATCTCCGTATCCCATTCGTCCACTGCTGCTGAAACAAACCATCTAGACAATTGACTAACCCAATTAATGAGGGACTCGTTGTGGGAGCTGACACGGCGTTTAATGCGAACAACTTCCTCGCACACGATAGGATTTGGCACCAATATTAATACTGCATTTCTCTCCCTTAGACTTTAAAAAAAAAATTGCCTTTGGAAAAGAGTGAAAAGGGGCATTTTATTATTCAAAAAAGTTAGGTTGATTTGTGATTAGTGATTTATCTTTTTTTGTGTCAATGGACAGAGTAAAGAAATATCACCTAAACTAACCATAGGATTGCATGGACCCACATTTTTGAAAGAAAATTTATATCCAAAGTGCTCATGGAGACAGAAATTTTTTTAATAGAAATCCGTTGGTTACCTCGACTTATTTTCGTCTATTTTTAGAGCATTTTTATGCGTCAGAATAGTAATTGGAGTCATTTGAAGACTATTCGTCTTTTTATTCTCTCTAGAAGTAAAAAAAATCGAGTTTCTAGCCAAAAACGTAATTTTTAGAACATAAGTGTTGCTAATGCAAGGCTTTTTGTTAATTTTTAGAGGTCATTGGAGAAGAAGGGTCATTCGTTCAATATAGGGGCACTAAGTTATCCTTTATGTGGAATCCTTACAATCCACATAATTACTTGTAACGTAGATTGTCCTCAGAACTAAAATTAGATTTTTGTTATTCATGAAGTGATACATTAATTGCCTTTCTTCCTTTCCGTACAACGTGCCTAGTTTGCATGTGCACAATTCTTCCCCCATTTATTCTTATCTTAAACGTGCGACGCCCAAAACCTCCCTTGACAATATTCTCTAATCTTCTTCATGCAACCCAAAATAACCCAAAATTTTTTGTTACCGGTCCGCAACGACTGAAAGCAAATAAAACCACAAAAATTTGATTAATTTTATTTTGCGCGTTCGTTAGAATTTCTCATAACAAATTACTCTTTCACCAAAAATAGATGCTGCTTATTCGGCTTCTCTTAAGTATAAATGCGTCCATTGCGCAATTTTTCAGACAGTAAGAGATCCGATAGTCCACGAAACCCCTCAAACACGCGAACCTTATCCCCGTAACGCCATTCCATTTAAACTAATTACACCCCCAACTCCCAACCCCACGAGTTTGACTCAATTAGAAGTTTTTCCCCGCGTCCAGCCCCCCCCCGTACAATTTTCCGAAGTACCCAATCTGCCATTACACCCCAATGAAGGTGCCCCAACTCACACAATTTAAACAAACGTTGACCAAAACTTCCGGCAGTTTGTGACTGCCTCACAATTCCACGGAATGGCTTGGTTGCAGCTTACCCATTCCCTCCCATCACAACAGTAACGGAACTCAATGCACCCAGAATTGTGTCGGAGTTTGACACCTGGATTGATAGAGCCTTGAACCCACTTCGATGTTGTAAACCGGAGTCTTGACTCAATGGAGCAAAATCTGAAGAATAAGATAAATGCTCAGAGTTTGGCTAGAATACAGGATATGAAAAGCTAACAGCCCTACAGATAAAGTAAAGTACAGTGCGATACGTAAAGACTAAAGTACAGTGTTTGATTTGCTGCGAGAGCCGCCCTTCTTGATGCATCTTGGTAGTAGCCCTTAGCAATGATTGAATCCCAGGTCAACTGCCCTTCAACCGGTTGGTGGCTTTAGCGCGTCAACTATTGGCCATGTTCAATTGCTTTCTCACGAACTCTTTTGACTAGGTCTTCTAAATAGTCCTTATTTGATTTTGTACATAACTTATTTAACTGTTGAATCTTCAAACCTTCACATCAGTTTCCAGCTCCTTTCAGCTCGAAACAACGTCGTACCCCACGTTTTAACTTTTACCGTCCCTCGTCTGACGTCAAACCCTCGGTGCCACGGTTGATTAGATTTCTACGATTACCTGTATCGACTCCCACGATCCTTTCCTCTCTATGTCCCATTGTATAATCTGTAATTCACGGTCTTGCCATTGCTTTAAGGATTCTCAAGTAGACATCTTCCAATCGCATGCTATTTCACCATTCACATAACCTGTGATAGTTTCCCCCAACCAAAATTGCAATCCCCTTTTCTGGGCACCGCCATGCGCACCCCTATCCCACCTCTATTTTGATATTTTGGCGGGTCACACTTCTCATCACGCACTAATCATTTGTTAGCACGCCTTTCATCCAATCCCTCTTATCATCATAATGCTAGCGGATTATCACATATGGATTTTTTCCCAGTGGACACATAGGACCTCTAGGGACCTCTCTATCGTGAATATCATTACTATGGTAGGAAGATTTGACAATTTGATGAGACTTAAAACCCCACTCAATTATAGTGGCTGGAATCCCTTCCTCGAAGTTATTGAATATATTCTAAGTCCCCCCCCATCTCCCCCAAGCTTGTTCCGTACGCGATGAATAAGTCAATCTTATTTATTATTAAGTCTGTATCGACTCTCCCTGTTCGGTATTTGTTTTTCCTATAATGACTTTCGACTAGTTCTTGGTAACCTTTTATGTTCCCCGTTTTGTTGGTCCATTACTCGCTTGGCCCATAATGTGGTTCACAAAAATGTCCAATCTACCCCCCTTCAACCTTTCAGCCTTATATAAAGCGAGGTGACTGTCTTGCCAACCCGAATACGGCAAACGTCAGAGACAACCAAGCAAGATTGTGCCAAGTTTTTCTTCACCATGTATCTCTTCAAATCTTCTTGTTAATACCCCCTGTCTCCTCTACGGCGCTGATGATATGTTGGAGATATAGCATAGACACCCATAGATGGCGGCTCCTAAGTTTTACAGTTGATATGCGGGTATATCCGACATGTCAACGCGCCTAGCCAATAGCGATGAAGCGCCCCCCCTTACCCCCCCTGCGTATCTTTCAGAGACAAACAACCCATCCCCTTTTGATAAGGGCCAACACCGGATCGAGAAGGGGTGGTTATGTGAGTGGGGATAATACACTCTATTTAGAAGTACTTTTGAAGTAGAAATATGTTCAGTTATGCAACTTAATTGTTCTACTTCTTGAGAGTATTTTTTTTTTTGCTCTAGAAATAGTTTTGGAGCCACTTGAAGAGGTAAAAAAAAAATTACTTGTCTTCAGAAATAGAAAAAATCAACTTCTGCTCAGAAGCAAAAGTAGAAAAATTAACTTGAGGTCATAAATTGATATTTAGAGCAGAAGTGTTGTCATGCGCACCCAAAGATACCACGCATTGTATCCTGTAATTTAAATTGTTTCATCAATTTCAAAGCTTGGGGCGCAAGTTCATTGAAACCTCAGAGCACACGTACACATATCTTCAAGGCAGAGATGTAAAATAGAGGACCACAGTGGAGTTATTTAATAATTGAATTGTGCATAGGAAGGAGGTGTCTAATGCGGCAAGAGTGAAAGTGGATCACGGGAGGAAATGGGGAAACACCGTTTCTTATGCTCAACTCTATCCTCTTGTGGTGGTGGACCTCTGTCACAATCCCTGGAGCATGCTCGCAAAACACCAAACAGATCGGCTCGCTTTAGTGTACTTCAGAAACGCGATACATGAAGACCCATTTAGAATCTTGAGCTCTTGGAATGATTCTACCTATCATTGTGAGTGGCAAGGTGTTTTGTGCAGCAAAAGGCATCCTGGGAGGGTCACATCCCTGCGCTTGAGATCACAAGGCTTGGGAGGCGTCCTATCTCCTCACATAGGGAACCTCTCTTTCCTGAGAGATATGGTTTTGCACAACAATAGATTCTATGGCGAAATCCCACCACGGATCGGCAAATTGCTTCGGCTCCGTTATCTCAATCTTAGTAAAAACTCTTTTGGCGGGCCAGTGCCCTCCAATCTTTCCCGCTGCTCAAACCTCAGGACCTTGCATCTCACAGAAAACCAACTTGTGGGGGAATTCATTCAAATCTAGGTTCCTTACCAAGGCTTGAATTCTTGAGCTTGTCTGGGAACAGGCTTGTAGGTCCTATTCCTCCTTCGATCGGAAACCTCTCACTGCTAAAACACCTCTCCCTGGCAGAAAATGCATTGCTTGGAGAAATACCTAAGGAATTGTCTAGACTAGAGAGTTTGGTATATTTCGGACTATCATTTAACAAGTTAACCGGTGAGATTCCACTAGGCATTTTTAACCTCTCCCATATTTGTTACTTCTTTGTTGCGGCGAACAAGTTGCAAGGAAGCTTTCCCTCCGATATCGGGGCCACTCTTCCTTCTCTCTGTAAACTTGGAGTGATCAGAAACATGTTCATCGGGACAATTCCGTCATCTTTGACGAATGCCACCGGTCTTCAGGGACTTTACCTTTCCGACAACAGTTTCCATGGGCCAATACCGAAAAATCTGGGAAGGCTAAAGGGCCTTTTAAAAATTGTGTTGGCTTCTAACCAGTTGCAGGATGATTTGAATTTCATTTCGTCTTTAGCTAATTGTTCCAATTTAGTAAGTCTCACGGTCGACTCGAACTTGATTCACGGATCATTGCCAACATCCATCTCCAATCTCTCCACCAGCATTAAGCGAATTTCAATGTCAAACAATCAGATCCAAGGAACTATTCCTTCAGCCCTCGGAAATCTCTTCAACTTGCCTACCTTGGATTTAGCGGATAATTTTCTAGCCGGTCGCCTTCCTGATTCCATTGGAGCACTTCACAGCTTGCAAGTACTTTATTTGAGCCAAAACTTGCTTACGGAGAGATACCGCCTTCGATTGGTAACATGACGTCGTTAAATCGCCTTGATCTTAACGCCAACAATTTCCAAGGCTACATACCGCAAAGTCTCGGCAACTGCAAGCAGCTGATTGAGCTCGATCTTTCGAGCAATAACCTAATTGGCTCAGTTCCAGTCGAAATCATGGGTCTTTCTTCCTTATCGATCATCTTCAGTTTGGCACATAATAATTTAAGCGGATCTCTTCCATTGCAAGTTTGTTCTCTAAAGAATCTTGTTGTATTAAATCTCTCTCACAACAGATTGACCGGCTTAATTCCAGCCACCATCAGTGAGTGCTTGAGATTGGAACGGCTTCACTTAGAAGCTAATTTTTTTCATGGTCAAATCCCCCAAGCTTTAAGTCCATTATGGGGACTACAAGAGCTGGATCTTTCCGATAACAGTTTTTCTGGGCCAATCCCGAGGTTTCTTGCAGAGTTCTCACTGCTTAAATACTTGAATATCTCCTTCAATAAGCTAGAAGGACAAGTTCCAGAGGTCGGAGTTTTTCTTAATGCAAGTGCTGTATCGGTTTCTGGAAATAGAGAACTCTGTGGAGGCGCTCCAGGTCTGAAGCTTCCCCTTTGTAAATCAGCAAGCTCTAAGAAGTCTTCTACAACCAAGCCCATAGTGATATCTGTGGTGGCTGTCAGTTTGTTATGTTTAGCTTCGTTGTTCTTGTCTATCTTCTGTTACAGCAAAATGAAACGGATGAGAACTGACGCCTGGAATTCATCATCCTTTGGGAAGAAATTCTTAAGGATTTCTTATGAAGACCTCCTCAGGGCTACTGACGGATTCTCCGAGACCAATTTTATTGGTAAGGGGAGATACGGCACAGTTTATAAAGGGATTCTTGACAGCGGTGCCACGGTGGCGGTGAAGGTGCTCAATTTAATGCAAAGAGGTGCTTCGAGGAGCTTTGTCTCGGAATGTCAAACTCTAGGAACCATAAGACACAGAAATCTCTTGATGATACAAAGCGTCTGTTCAAGCGTGGACTATGGAGGCAAGGACTTTAAAGCTCTAATATACGAGTTCATGGCTAATGAGAGCCTGGAGGAGTGGTTGCACCCTAGGACTATAGGTCGAGATGATGAGCGTGGCGAATCGAGAAATCTAAGGCTAGTGCAAAGGTTAGACATTGCCATCCACATAGCTACTGCAATTGAATATCTTCATAAGGGTTGTTATCCACCAATCGTCCACGGAGACCTGAAGCCGAGTAATGTGCTTTTGGACAATGACATGGTGGCTCGAGTTGGGGATTTCGGGCTTGCAAGGATCATTTCAAAGGCATCTGCCGACGCCTCAGGAGTTCAGGATCAGGGCAGTTCAACTTCAACCACAGTCAAAGGATCCATTGGCTATGTTCCTCTGGTATGAATCTATCAGATTTCTTGATTATTCTATAGTTGATTGCGACAGTGATATAAGAGAGTGTCAAAATTTTTGAATAAACAATGATCTTTCATGTTATGTTATGCTTTGTATGCTGTGACACCTTTTCTCAATGCACAATTTCCTCTTTCTTCTATTAATAGCTTTAGCAGAAAGGGAAATATGTAGCTATGTGTACGAAAAGATTAATACTAGCATGTCTAATCACGCCCGAACCGGCGAGCCACGCGACATCCCTGTCGTACCTGTACGATCGAATGGTTCACAAACACGACGGTCCAGGAAACTCGTCGTAACCAATCGACTCAGAGTTCCTTAGGCAACGGAAATGAGCTCCTTCAACTTCATGCACAGAAAGGGATAGATAGAGAGACCAACCAATCTAATTTACATCAAACCACTCCTTATATTACATCATATTTATATACATCGGTTTGGCGACATCAAATATGCACAAATCAAAATTCCTATCGTCCTTTGACATCTTATAGCTCGACCTTAACAAAAAGGGCTTAGGTCGGCAATTTCTATCTTCGACTACAAGCAAACCATACAAATTTCTACAAAAGGGCTTCAACTCCAACTGTGCTCATCGACATCCACCCCACCATCCGATCCAAGAAAAAGCTGAGTTTCCGACTCAATATCCAACTCGATCCCCTGCTTACTAGGATCGCATTCACTGCGGCGGTCTGGGGTCTGAAAAATGGGGAAATCACCCATGAGAAACTAATCTCAGCAAGCTCACCCTAAATCCCTCTCAGGATACCAAATATCCCTAGACCCAACTCCAGTAAGCAATCACAAAGTAATCACAAACACGTGTACCCAAACAATATCACATGCAGAGGATAGCAGTCAATAGTTTACTTGCCCTCATGGGCCAAGAACACAATATAAATAGTCTCAATTTCAGATAGCAAGTTCAAATGCATGTGTATGCCATCTTTCAGTCTCAACTCTTGCCTCATTAATCCTCAGGACCCGCGTAATGAAACCGCCTCGGGTCCGTACTCAACCCGCGTAATAATACCGCCTCAGGTTGGTACCCGGTCTCAGCCCGCGTAATAGTACCGCCTCAGATGGCACCCGTGCCTCGACCCGCGTAATAGTACCGCCTCAGGTCGGCACCCTCATTTCTTCATCAATTACCCCGCGTAATGGTACCGCCTCATGGTTTCATTTCTCACAACATTATCTGCCGTGCCACCATTATGAGACACATTCTCATCAAGCAATTCCAATTGCGTTCGATAAATCAAACGGCATAATCAGGCAGATAATTCAATTGTAATGTCACCAATGACTCATACACAATTCAAGCCAAGCAGTTCGAATACATAATCTCGACTCAATAAAGCATCTAAGCCGATCATTTTTGGCTAGCAAATGCAATTGCATCAGAGATTAGCTATCCTGTCCTTTCCCACTTTGAATCGTCAAGTTGGGCCCATGACATCACGTGAACCCTTTCTAAGCTCACAAGGATGGTCCTCAAATCTCATCACCCGTATCGTTCAAAACCTCTAAAGTGTCGCAATTGACACCCTCACTTCCGAATTGGGTCCATTTGATCCCCGATTGATCAATTTTCTCATTTCTCAAGCTCCAGACACGGCGGGGCCCACAATCGCACTCAAAGACAGAATTATTTATTCAGAAACAGCCACAATTCAAGTGCGTCCAGCGCACTATAAGTCTCAACAGCCACCATATACACAAATATCTCAAAATCAGTCAATTTTCCTCAAGCGATCTACCCGTATCGCGTCCTAGAGCTGATCCAAGCAATATCTGACATCCTACACGAGATTAAGGATGCAACTTACCAAAAGAAAGCTTGAAAAGCTGTGGAAACAAGCTGAAATGGCGAAGGACAACCGGCGACAACCGAGACCGGCGGCGGCGCACGACGACAAGGGAAGAGAACGGCTAAACCAAGAGGAACCGGGGCTGTGAGGGGGCTGTTTAGGCACCAAAACGAACTAGAAATCATGTTTAAGACATGGAAATGAGATCTAAGGGCAGCCGGGGTCGACATATATCACTTAGAATCAAAACAGAAATTCGGCACCCAGAAAACAGTTTCGTCGACTGATACGAGAAAATACATTGAAGGGTCAAACGACCTCGGATTGAGGCGATTCAAGTTGGGTTAGAACCGTAAGACATTGAACTACAACATATCCAAAAATTGCGAGAATCCAACTTACAAATTTTCGTCAGCGGCCGGTTGAAGTCTGCAGCCAGAATTTGGAGCCAAATGAGAGGGGGGAAAGAAAAGAAGGAATTTGTTCCACCGTGAGAGAAAAAGAAAGAGGGATGGTGATCTGCCGTAAAAGGGAAGAAGAAGAGAGAAAAAGTCAAATGGTCTTCCCAAAATAATATTTTTTTTATTCAAATATCTCAAAATATTAATTAAATAATTAAAATATCTAGATATTATTCATGAAAGTGACATAAAGCTTGGTCAAACTTGGTCAAACGTGGTCAAAGGTAGTCAAAACTTGGAGAGCAAGTTTGACTAGTCAATCCTCAAAATTCATGCCAATTTGGGACTGATTGGGACTGAATCGGTGCTCTTTAAGCTCAATCGCGAAGGGAAAATGACTCGAGATGATCTCGGAAAATTTTTCTGACTTCGCTAAAATTCATCTCACACCATAACCACTGAATCCAGGGCAAATCGGGGACTCGACAGAAATTTCTAATTTTTGCCTTCCTTCTCGGCACTCCGAGTCCAAACTATCAATTTCCGAACCTTTCTTGCCAATATCCAAATTTAGCAACTGCAACGCTCTTGAAAATCGATTGTCCTATTCGAAACTCAATTCGTGGCCAAATTCATAAGATAGCAGCTATAATGAAATTCTCAAACTAACGGGTGACTGTTAGGAGTTACGCATATCGACCAATTGGTCCACGTACTTATTTTCCTAGATAGCCCTTCCCTTTTGGTCAGTTATCTCGAAGTGATCAGTTTCGAGTGGAATTCATTAATAGTGCATCCATGACATATCCATTCTATATTCAAGTCCCAAACAGGGGTCGAAATTCAGAATGTTACAATGTCCTAATCATATTTCAAATTACGATGCGAATAAAATATTACAATTTTGTATCAATGAGTGGCAATATTTTTTATCAAAACTTGTGAACTCGTGCCAATAAACGATTTAACTGTATTGTGTCATCTCATATTCGTATATTCTTTCTACAATTCGTAGTTTATCTCATATCATGTTTCATGCCGTGAAAACGGATCGTGTATAATAATGTCATAAAGTCAATTACGGTAGGACAAATTGATGAAAACTTGTAATTCTCTTTGGTATGCCATGACTTAAAGTCTTGATAATAAGTAATTGACCCCTCACACCCTTCCCTATTGACTTGACCTGTAATTTTATACTTGTACAGATATGTTTAGATGACCTGATATTTAAGCCAGAAGCCGTTGGAGGTCTGAAACCTACAAATGCACTATAATATCACACAACATACACTAAACTTCTTGTTTAGAGCATATTATGACGACTGCACGCATTTTCACTAGCATAAATCCATCACGGTCGACAAATCACTCCAAGTCTATGTTGGGCGCGACCGGCGCAAGCCCTCACAACCGTCCTTGCAAGCTCTGGCAAATAGACATCAAGAAAAATCCCATGTGATTTAGGAACTTTTTCTATACAATTATCTTCAAGAAAAGTGTCTGTTATTCCTATTTAATGTCTTGATGAAATTTTCAGAGTATGGCATGGGACACAAGGTTTCCACTCCAGGGGATACATACAGTTATGGCATTCTATATTGGAGATGTTCACTGGGAAGAGACCCACTGAAGAGTCCTTTGGACACCATCTTAACCTTCATAACTTTGTCCGAATGGCTCTTCCGGATAGAGCAATGGACAACGTGGACTTAAGGCTTTGGAGTGAAGCTGGTGATCGAGAACAGGAGATTAAGATCAGAAATTGCATAACCTCCGTATTTGAAATTGGAGTCGCATGCTCGATGGAATCACCACCGGATCGAATGGACATGACCGAGGTGATCAAGAAATTATGCTCAATCAAGGCAAGTTACGAAAACAAAGAGAAGAGGATAGATACGTAGCTAAGTCAATTTTTCTCGTTTCATCTTGGAACTCTTTCACTTTTAGAGAAAATCATCGTGCAAAGGCAGTGCTAGCAAATTGACATGAATGTCTCCTAGCTAGTCTGCCTACCCATGCGTGGTATGTATATTTTAGTGATTAAACCAATATCTAGATTTAAAAATCATGGATCGTGGATTTTATGGAAATGTAATCTACCTATTTCCACCAAGTGACCATGTAAAATTTGATGAATTTACTTATTTGCAATGTTCTCTTCATTTCTGGTGCTACTGTATAGCATAGGATCGATGCATTGCTTATTTAACCACACAAAACCCCCCCCCCCCCCCGGGCTTTTGTGCACTAGAACGTGACACACCATGAGGTGAAGGTCGGCTCTTAGGATGCGCATGGCAATACTTTTGCTTCAAAAATCAATTTCTGACTAAAAGTTAATTTCTTACTAGAGAAATTCATTTGATAACAGTTTCGAATTTCTACTTCTAAAATATTATTAACCCAAAATCTTCTATGAAAAATTATTGTTGCCAAAAAATTTCTACTTCGATTTTAATTTTTTTATTAAAAATAATATTTACTTTTTAAAAATAAAGAATTATTATTTAATTTTTACTTTGACAGTTGGAGATGGCGACGACGGTAGGTGTCAGTGGTGGCGGGTAACAGCGGCCAGTAATGGTTGCAACGGCAATATGGCTATGGTCAGCTACTAGTGGTGGTAATAGATGGCAGTAGTTAGCAGAGGTCGGCGGGGGGTGGCAAGGGGTAGTGGTGGTCTCGGTGGCGGTAAGTTGGCGACGGCCAGTGAACGTCGACAGTGGGTGGCAACGGTGGAGGTGTGGTTGAGAGAAAGAGCCACTGAAATTCAAAAAAGGCCGAAGTGGGAGAGATATTGATGTGGAGAGATTTCTACTTCTACAAGAGAAGTATCTTTTTTTAACTTCTAGAATTGGCTCAAAAACAAATTCAAAAGTAAAAATGTAATGTTGCGTAACTAAACGGATTTTTATTTCAAAAGTTGCATTACCAAATGGATTTTTACTCCAGAAGCAAGCAGAAATCCATTTTTAGAAGTGTTCCCATACGCATGCCCTTAATGTCATGCTTAACCAAGCTCAATAATATCCAAAGAGCATGCAGAGGGAGAGCCCTACGTGAAAATCTTTTGCATGTTAAATATTTGAACCTTAAGTTGCGAAATTGTAATGAGTTAGGAAAACTCGAACTAAATCTAGACTTAATAATCCATTAGCCAAACCTTAAGTGGTTCGCCCAAGGAGAAGCCGCGGCATAGCAGTTTGGTTTTACAGATTAGAATTTTCATCTTTTTTTTTGTGTACCTTTCTGGTCAATAGAATAGAGACTGATGAAACAATTGGCCGTGGCTATATGATTGACAAAGCAATGCAAGGTAAATCGAAAAAGGAAACAGTGCTCTCCTGTAATTAGCTTACAATTAGCCAACAATTAGTTGCTTTTATTTTCCATTTTATTTTTGACACACCCTTTAACTAATATACAGGCCAGAGGCCACAACCCGCAAGCAAGCTAGTCACTTAATAGGCCTTTCTCAGTATGGAAGCTCTCCTTCATAGTTGTCCGGAGGATCGTAGTTGCACACAATGTACCACCACCCGTTGTTACACTTAACTCTGGCGCACCCGACCCGGATAGACTCGCGCCAAACTATCTGAGCATAGTGCAGGCAGTCGCGCCCGCTCGCACAGGTGTTGGTGTTGTAATTATAGTATTGCTTCTCCGCAATCCACAGGCTCACAGTGTAGGTGCCCGAGAACGCGCCGGTGCCTTTGGCGAGGTTCTCGCCGTAGGTTCCATTAGAGTGCACGAGGCTATGGCCGCCAACCCGTTGGTTCGCATGGCTCTGGGCATAGGCAGCAACGGTGTTGTCCCATGTCACGTTCGCCACGTCAACTTGGTTCCGGGTGACATTATTTCGAGCAATGCTAAAGTTATTGAGGTTATTGCATGAAACTTTAACAGATAAGTTGTCCCGATTAGTATACAAATCTCTTGTCTCCATCAAGAGATCGTATCACCTATCCGTTTCATTCTAGTGTTCATCACACTAGATCAATTCCCACAAATTCAAGCACAATCTCTCTCTCTCAAGTCCCCGTACACTTCGGCCTGCCGCCGGCCACCTACGCCACCCAAAAGCCACCGCCAGCTCGTCACCGTATCCACCACCATTGTCCTTGTATCCACCGGCCATCTTCGCCCAGCCTCTCCACTCCAGATGTAGAGGCATCGAGATTTGGCTTTGTCGCCCTCAACATGCAAGTGGTTGCCATTGCCCATTGGTGTGGCAAGGAAAAAATCAACGCGGACAAGTGACACGATCTCATAATGGCAAACGGAGATGGATACATAAATGGAGACGGATAATTTGTATTTCAAACTGAACTTTAATTCTTCCAGTGCAGCTGCAAACTTTTCGCCCCTTCACAATAGGCACCACCTTGTCATGTGTAAAAACATGACTAGAGTTCCGACAAGGACTAGAATCCGCGCAAGAGAGCACATTAGAACGGATTTCAAAATGCCAAGGTTAAAATTGCAAAAGACTGAGATAAATAGGGTAAATTGCCACAATCTCAAGAACCCAGTGGCCATAAACACATCCCAAGGAATTCTAGTAACGATTTTAGATTAGACCTGATCTCGCCCAAGTCCAGCCCGTATGACAATGCAGCCGAAGGTACTTTTGGGCTGGGCCTTGATACCTCGACAAGGGCCTATCATTCTAAGAAAAGCCCACCCAACTATTGAAACTAATCAAGATTAGCACATCTCCGACAGAAGTTAATTTCTTTTTGGAAAAAGAAAAATTTTGCACTATGGAATTCTCAATCAATTGTACACTAGGAATCACTAATTCATGTAGCATTGAATTCATAGGATCACATACGTGAAGAAAATCTTAGGGTGCAACAATCGCGAAGTATACTCAGGAAGCCAATTTCATAAATATGTCGGCGGCACGGATTAAATCAAATGTGGAAGAAGAGAAGAAAATGAGATAGAAAGAATTGGAGATGATCTCTCATGGATCAGCAAGTTTAGTATTTGGGAAGAGAGCACTCCTTGGGCAGGTTGTTTTGGAACCTTTCGTTGTCTTGGCAATAGTCATATATCATGTGATATCTCCTGACCCATTTGAACCACCTCCTCTGTGTCCACGTCAAGGAGCTGAAATCCTCCTTGTGCCACCAGTTTGCGGGGCTCTCCGCCCTGCAAAACCTCGGATTGCCCTTCCAAACGCATGCGTCGATATTATAGTCCCCAAAGGAGGCCACGAACGGGCCCTTCGACCAGTCGACCTTGTCTCGCCCGCCCCGCGTCGCCCAACTGTCGCCGTCCCATAGGGTAGCCTTGATGCCCATCGGTTGCCACCGAGGGAACGCCACCCCCTTGTCCGCGTGGTTTCGGTACGTTCGGATCGGGATCGAATCCACAAAGAAGCTGCAAAGATATTTCAATCCCTTATTTCACAAGCATTGATCAGATTTATTTCAAATTTATTAATCCAAAAATAGAGTTTATTAGCCTTTTGGCCACCTTGCTTTCTTTTGGAGGGCCTAAGCCAAGAGTTGGATGCAAATTTTTCATTCAGTTTCCAATGGATTAGTAAGTAATAGCCCAAATGCACACCGTCTCTATACATGGTGCAGTGCCTTACACAATCTGGTGGAGGTTCCACAAGATGGAGTAGTTGTGGAAGTCTTTAGTCGGATCGAACCAAAGGTAAATCCGCTCTTCGCGGTTGTCGAACCCATCGGCGTACACATTGGTTTGGAGTATGTAAGGCTGCCCGGACACGTTGCCAAGGAACTCCAAGTCTATCTCGTCCCGGTTCGGCTGATCGGACGACAACTGCGGTTCGATCCAGTTCAAATCAGCCATCGAGGCACAGACCAACAAGAAGAGCAAAGAGAGCCTAAAAATTAAGATTTAGACATAATTCCTCACATAGAAGGCCACGACTGTGCCGGCCGAATCTCCCGGGATTAGCTTTATTTTGATGTCGATTTGCCCGAACAAGAACATGTCATTGGAAGCAAAACCAGCCCCTAAAAGCAAAATTCAGATCATCCTAAGGAAAATCACACACAGAAAAGAAGTGAACTTCACGGACTTTGCGCAATTGCGTCCCGGCATACACGTACCCGATTCCTGGTCGAGAACCAAGCTTCTGGTCCGACCGTCTGCCGAAGTATTCACATGGTCCGGCGACCACATCACGAAGAAGTCCTTATTGAAGTCCCCTGTCGACACGACCGAAGAAAATGAAACTGGAAACAAATTCAGCAGCGATAGGAAGACGAGAAACGAGCGAGGACACTTCATCCTCATCGTCTGCAACTATGTGGAATCAATGTGCCTTCTTGCAGGATCATTGACATTGTGACGTGGGTGAATAGTCATATACAGGTAATGCAATGGCTGTGAAGTTAGCTCTAAAAGTATGAAAAGTGTTAAGAGGAAGCAAAGAACGTTCTCTCAAATTGAGATAGAATATCTTCGTTGGGAAGCAAAGGTGGGCTTAGGGTTGGTGGAATCTTGAGAGAAGATTGTGAGGTTTGCTCCCCGTTTGGTAGTGTTGATCAGGTGCAGACAAGCATAAACAAAGGGTAATTCTAGACTTTCATAATCGTTCGGCTTAAGCATTTAGAACAGTTGAATAATTTCAGCAGTTAAACTGTTACTTAGTTATATGAGGGCTTCACGAACTCGACCCGAAGACCTTTTCGATAGATCACATATATCCATCGATAATTCATTCATAAACCGCGTTTACAATCGAGCGCGCAGCCAAAGCTTGAGCTTTTTGCTTCCATTTCCACTCGTTCCACAAGTACAATTTACATACACACTTATCTTCGCATCCCCAACCTCAATCCGTCTCCTTAGCTCATTTGAGCCGTCAAAAACCAATCTAGTAAGTCCTTCGCATCGTCGATTTCTCGAAAAGAATCAGGAAAATCACACACGGCCTAATGTGATAATTTGAGTTACAGCCTTTCTCAACAAAAGCAAGAGGGCTCTCTATTTCAGTTTCATTCGGCAGAAAGTTCAAGAAAAGCTCAACATCGACAGATCTACCCTGAACTTTCAAGTTATGTTGTACCTTTTTGAGAATAACTTGATCTTCCAGTCTTCCTTGTGCATAATCCTCCACACTTTGACCTTGCTTGTTGATATTCCTTTCTTTTGAGACCCTCACCCTCGTCTGCCTTTCTTTCTCCATGTCAGAAGACAACTTGGTTCCAAATCTAGGGATGCGATCGTTTCGCGGAAAATGAGCAATCTCGAAAACATTTTCTGCAAAATGAGTGCTTATATAGTTTAGAAAAATTAGTCAACAAAAAATATTTTATCAGTGCTAACAATTTATGCCTAACTATTTTCATAGGCAATGAAAAAATATTTCCATTCAATAATTTTTGTAAAAGATACAAACAATTATTTTTTGAAAATTATTTTTCAAATCACTTATTTTTCGCGAAACGAACGGACCCTTAATTTTTTAATTTACTGAGACAAGTCTCAGTTATTGGATCGAGATCATGATTGTGAATTAATCATGACTACAAGATTGAAGCCCAAGCTAAGCTAAGCCACTGCTTTATTTTGCTGTGCTCATTCCTCCATCAAATTATTGCTAAACTCGAATAGTATTATCTTGTCCGCCTAAGTAAAATCACTACATTAAAGCAATCATGTTTCATTGATTATGTTTTATAACTATTAAAATTCATTCCCTTCAAGTCTGAGTTCACGAATGTCAGCTAATGAAATTATGTTGTTAGTTCCATATGTTACCATATGATCGAAGATTTTATTCATTTGCCAAAGCTTAAATTTTAAGGGAAAAAACACGAGAGGTCCGTGAACTTTTTATTTTTTTCGTTCAATTGGGTTCCTAAATTATATGATTTTTTTTGTTTGAGTACGTCCTTTCGTCAAAATTATGGATAAGATGACGGCGTGGCCATTAGGTCGACTTGAAATGCTGATGCGGCATCCTTCATTGCTTTCAGAAAAACTAAAACACAAAATACGAAATACATAATTAAAAGAAAAGTTAAAAGAAAACAAGATAATTATACGAAAGAATTCAAAGACAAGCAAATTCTGAAAAAAGAAAACAAAAACGGTTCGTTCACCAGCAATGTAAATTTAATCCAAAAGTCAAACTGTTATTCGAGTCGTGTGATCCTAGTGACGACAAGGCTTAAGGTTGCCCAACCACGGAGAGTGGACACTAGGTTTACGCGACCTCAGGACCAAGGTCTGTAGGGGCTCAGCAGCCCTCACCAACGCATGGGCATGCCACCACCATCGCCACCCGCCACCTCTCGCCAACCAATACCACCTCCCCCTTCTTCTCTCTCTCTCTTAGGTTTTGACATGGACATTGAACGAGGATGAATCTTAAGCTCCAGCTTAAGATTCCTCCTCGGCTAGGATGAACCTGTCTGGGCCTAGCACAGGGTTCAAACGTGTTTCACAGACACATCTCCCCTTTTGCAAGGCCGCCCCCAGCATTGATTGAATAGGGCACTTGGGTCCCCACTGCGGTTGTCTAATTCAAGAGAGCATTGACCAGTGTCTGACAACCCAACAACCAAGATTAATTAAGCCTTGAACTAAACAACCATGGAAGCCCACAGGAGGGTGACCTTCATAGGTGACCTTCATCTCCTCAGGTTTGCACTCCATCTAATCAAACCGTGGGCAATGTCCCCGTTTCACCAGAAATGTTTGCTGGCGAAGGATATTTCATCAAATCTCTGGGACTTTGGTTTCTAAAATTAAATCGGGTTCTCTGGCGATTCGGACAGAAAATCTATTGGAATTATTGTAGTACGAACTAAACTAAACAATAAATGACCAAAAAAAAATTACCATCAAAGAGTAGATAATATAATTTATTGAATAAATCGGTATGTGTTATTGATCCCGGATCCTTTTCGAATGAAGCTCTCTTGGCCTTTATAGCCAGTACGAAAGGTAAATGGTGGCTATTATTGGAATCTTAACTACCTCGAGATTCGAAGACGTGATTCTTCAAACTTCAAGATATAATTTGATAGCCGCTTGCTTTTATTCGCGGAGCGATTTGGCTTCCACTCATCCTTCGTGTCAATGTCGTAGCAAGCAACCGTTCTTCAATTAGCTCTTGTTTTCATCGACCAGCCCCTATCGACAATGGCCACCTAATTAAATTCCCGATCTTACTCAATAACCAAAATTGACTTGTCCACCTTGGGCCTCATGGGTCTATCGTGGCCCAAGCTATTTTTTAGTGTCAACAAATTTTTATCATATTAGTCGGTCCAATCAAGTATTGATCAGGCATTTCTTTATGATGTCTTCACTTATTCCGTCAAAGTTCGATCAATCGAATCAGGTACTAAAATGACATTCCATTTCAATCGCCGGCGCGATGATCCCTAACCTAGGCGGTACTTTATTCTGTTCCTTCTTGTGGGGAGGAAAACGTGAGATTCGGCCAAACTTGACTTGACGAGGACATCAAAGAAGCTACTTCACCAAATATCACCAAGGTCTTGTCGTGTCCCCATCTGTCCGAACTACGTGCATCGTGAACGAGGATGCGCAAGTATGAAATGTCGACGTCAATTCGTCCCAAAGTCGAGAATAGTTTTAGTTGGTGTCCTCCAAAAATGTGTGGACTTACCTGCGCTGACAGCTCATTTGTGGAACCCTGCTCTTTTTAGCAAAAGGATCTCTTGAGGAAAACTCCAAACCTCTGCCTCAATTTGAGAGGGGGAAAAAAGACGGATGGACACGTGGGCAACCAACCTAAGTAACATTAATATCAATGCGCGACACAATACGCTCGATATGCCGTCATATCATTTTTCAAAAAATAGAGAATTCTGATGCATTGAGACATGTATATTAAATACATATTTTCATATATACATGATAAATTAGTATGCACATATAAAATTATCAGCGACGAGTTTCTTTTTCCTTCTTCTGTTAGGGATTTACGATTAGATTTTTTTTTAGTTGGCTGGGTATATTAATTTTGGGGTGACTGGTTATACGACTTAGGTAAATATGTTTTTGATAAATTTATATTTTGATATCTAATTTATTGAAAATGCTTAAAAATAGCTTTGTACATATCGAAATAGCATGTCGAGATGCTCAATTCGTGTATTGCTGACGTGTCCGGAACGCTAACCATATGTCGAAGAGTGTCAGAGAGTATCAAAGTGTTGGAGGGTGATGGACACGATACGAAGGCCCATAAAGAGTGTCAATGCTTCCTATTAACCAACACAAATGAAAAGCTGTTAAAATTCAAGATTCTTAGGCACAATAAATAATCGTGTGACATAGGCATAATATTAAATTGACAAAAAAAAATTACATGCCCTTATTTTTCAAAAGATGCCTTAGAGTAAACATTATTTCAAATAAGGTATTGAAGTGTCCATGACGGTTTTAAATAAACCTGCTAGCCAAATATTTCGACCTACCAAGAGCACTTTCGTCCAATGATAACTTTAATTTTAATTTTTTATTTACTTTTATTTTATTTTATTTTCTCTTTGTTGCGAGTAGGGAGGGCCTGCAAACCCTCGCCAACCGCGAGCGAGGGTCACGACCCTCACCTAGACCCTCGCTAGCCATGAGCAAGGCGACCCTTGACCAACCTGATCATGTGATTGGCCATCGCCTAAGATCAGCCTCCAACAAAATGGAAAAAATTAAAAATAAAAAAAATCATAAAAATAAAGGATGAAAATATCGTTGACCAGCAATCCTTTAAAAATGACATTGTTTTAGTTTTGCATTTCCATGTGTCACACCAAATTGCATTCGTCGTCGAGCAACCACTTAAATAATTTGCTTTCGAAAGACAGTCATGTTTCTTTCATGTTATCCTCGATAATCCTAAAAGGACAATTGTACCCCAACTACCCTAACCAACTTCCTTCTCTCCTGTCCCCCCCGCCGCTTGCGTCTCCGATGTTGCGGCTGCCCTCAATCGTGCCTTGTGCTCTAGTGTCGTTGATGTCCCTACTCATAAGCTGGGGCCGCTGGCCTCCTCCAAGTCGTGAACGAGCTTGATCGAGGTCGCCCATGGCAGCTCTCGACCTCCAATTGAGAGAGAGAGAGATTTTTCAGAAGTAGAGGAAGGAAAGTGGTACATCGAAGCAACAAATGTTAGGAGGGTATTCGATATTTTCTCCGATTGCATTATGTTATACTCACAACTTTGCGCTTCGTATTTCTACGTGTACGCACATACGTATGTACGCAAAATGGGCTTCAATTGGGCCCGGCCCGCATCACAACATCGCCCATCCATGGCATCAAAACCACATATCAGCTTTGGAACTTTTTTACTTTTATTTTTTAAAAATTTTCAGTTTATTAAGAAATTTTAATTTTTTGTTTTAACAAATCACTTTGGAAACTCCGTCAATATCACGGCAGTAACGACGGCAGTCTCCAGGCATTATTTTCATTTTTTTTCTTTCTTTTTTTATGTTCCTCAATTTTATTTTATTTTGAGCTATATTAATTTATCGATATTCTCGACGACAGTGGCCATTCTTGGTTTCGTTACCTCCTCTCTTCCTCTTCTTCTTCGTCTGCTTCGCTTTCTTTCCACTCCCACTTCGCTTGCTGCTCCTCAGGTACTCTCGCGCGCTTCCTCTTCCATTCTGTAGTTGCTTCTCCTTCTCTTCTCCTTCTTCTTCGTCTTCTTTATCAAGGGGTTTGCTCTGTGTGTTGATGATTGTCCCTAGAATTTGCTTCCGAACGAGGCAAGATTTGGGATTTGAGGGGGTTCTGATGATGGGTTCGGAGTCCTGCGTTTGATCATGGTTTCAAATTTGTGTTCTTGGGTTTTCCTCCCCCGTTCCTCTCTTTTTGCCCCTTCTGGGGTCGTGGTCTTCTTGGGTTTGTTCGACATCCCTGTAATTATGCAGGGTACTGAAGAAAAAATATAAGATAGCTTTGAGTTTCTTTCGTTGATTCGAGAAGTTTGCATTTGCATGTTGTGAATTTCTGAAGATGATTGAGGTTAGTGTGAAAATGTCGCAGTTGTTCTTTTTTCCTTCTTGTAGGTTAATT
>JAGVVM010006737.1:0-19319 GCA_019149425.1 Psidium friedrichsthalianum
CCGGGACTGTTTTTCTTCGTTCTTTTTGGCTTTTCGTGTGTGGGTGTCCGTGCTTTATGTTAGATGTTTGTTTGGTTACTGAGAAAATACAGGCATCGAATGGAGACTGTTTTGGTTAGAAGTTAAGAACAAGACATTGGCTCGGACGCATTGCGAATGTATCTTGTGAAGCTGGTTCAATGAAAACGCTTACTTACCAGTGTCTCTTTCCTGCGTTTTTCCGATTTTAGATGAAGACAATGACAAACGAGTAAATTGCGAGTATTTTGCCCCTGACCTGGTTTGACAAGATGACGACTTTGACTGTAGCCTTGCAGATATAATTCTCGTTTTTTCCTTTTTCTTTAGAGTCATTCTAGTAGCGGATCTTTATTCATCCTATTGCACCAAATCAACGTTTTTCAATTCTGGTATAAGTTCACACATTGTTGATTTTCTAATTTTTGTATGCTTACTCTAGTGTCTGTAAATGTTGTGGAGCTAGGTTGCGGAAGTCATACATTGTTGGTTTTCTCATTTTTGTTCGCGTACTGTTGTGTCCATAATATTGTGGAGCTAGGTTGCAGAGCGTCACGCCGATAAGCTATGTGGAAGTTCGGTTGCCCAAGAAGGATAGCTCTTTGGAATATGAGGGAATAGTTCTGGAAGAGGGCTCGAAGCCGGGAGGTTTACACAGAGGAGCATGAGAAGCTGTTGGGCAACACTGAGAAAAAATGGGTACTTTTCGGGATGGGTGTGGAAAGACGGTAAGCGGATTACGATCCAATCAGAGCAAGACTTGCCATCAATGTAGGTGAGTGGGTAGTTTCTGTGCAGGTGTCATCTGAGCACGATCCACAGCATATTGAGATCATATTTCTATGTTAAACAAAAATCCAACGTATGTAGTCTGACATTGAGGTTTCCTTTGAATGACCTTAAACTGCAACTATTAGTTTTGTGAAATACTACCGTTTGAAGTTCTGCATTGTGGTGATGATTTTCTTCAGCTCCTTTTATGCCCATGGCCTGAAGTGGACATTGTTATCCTGATATAAGAATTAAAATTTTGTTTTCAACTATGTGCAACTGATGTTGGATACTGGTTTGTTTTCTTTCATCTAGTTTTTGCAAATCGAGTTTTACCAGTTGTGGAGTATATTAAAACTGGATTCATACTCTTTTAATTAGTATTCTGGTCTTCTTCAAGCATTTACTATGAAGCCGGTCGCATTTACTGTGAAGTTTGAACTCCAATTGTCACATGGACACTGAGAGCTTGTGCTGTGATACTCAAGTCGGAGATTTACCCACGTTGCTGACTCTTAAGTTCTTCTTTTATGCGGGTTGAGAATCAGCAATTTGAAACTTCAATCCTGGCCCAAATGCCTAACAATCTCTTCTAAGAGGGCTGAGCTCTTGAGTCGAATTCAATCATTTTTTGTTGATACTGAATATCTATGCTTTTGGTAGATTTTGTCTCCCTTGTTATATGGCGACGGGAACTTCCAAACAATATTTGTTTCACTAATTATGATTCGGTAAAATGACATCTTTTATACATTGCTTGGCGGTGAAGAGAAGTTTCTTTCAAATAGGGAATGTATCGACGGAAAAATCTCTCAAATTCTGCTAGCATCAGCTAGTACTGTGCCAATTAGTATGGGGTACTCATTATAGTAGGCTTTTCACCACATCAATCTTTCATGTAGTAATTAAATTGCACATATAATTCATTTGATATATTTCAATCCCAAGATAAAGTCGCATTCATTTCAACAGGCAGAAAACTCTTGGATATCGAACTCAATGCAGCCAATGTAACATGGTGCAGGGACAGTTTTGTGGAGATTGTCTGTACATGAGGTGAGCTTCTTGGATACACCGATCAGTTTCTTACTGTTGAGTTCTTTTTCTCTAAGGCTTTTTGATGCCATTTACCATGCTCTTATCCTGGTTTTGACAATCAGGGAGAAAAAGCATGTTTGTGCTCTGAATTGTTAATTCTGCATGCATAAAGTTAACACTTGCATACGCAGCTCATTTATAGTCTCTTGATGTCTTGTCTTCTTTGACATGCGTAGAATCAACAAGTCTTCTTTTTTTTTTTAATCACCGACTACTTTTAAACAGACGCCTAGCTGGAAGCTGCATGTGAAATATAATATATTGAATTATAGTTAGTAAGACACACAATCTGAATACATTAGCAACTAGTTTATGTGTTGGAGACAGTTTTATAGAGTCCGTCTGGATGTTAAATTTGGCTGGTCGCTCAAGATTAGGCCGCAAAACTTGCAACTTGCTGGCGAGTGTAAGTGTGTCTCGAGGCTTTGGCATGCCCTAACTGCATATGTCAAACTTCTGTATTTTGCAGATATGGGGAACATGTGCTGGAGGCCCGGCAAAATCCGAACTGGTTATGTCCAGTTTGTCGCGGAATATGCAATTGTAGTTTGTGCCGGCAAGCAAAAGGGTGGCCTCCTACTGGTCCTCTTTATAAGAAGGTCATCTTCTAGTTCTGTCTCTCTATCTCTCTCTCTCTCTCTCTCTCTCACCTGACCATGTGATTAATTGATCATATAATGCCAAGCCAGACTAAATCCTTTGCCTTTCCTTCAGGTATCCAAACTGGGGTTTAAGTCTGTAGCACATTATCTAATTCAGACCTGCCGATTGCAAGCAAAGGAGGAAACTTCAGACTCTCTTGTTCATGCTTCTGCAAAGAGGTCGCTGCCCTTCTCAGATATAGAAACAGTGGCGAATGTATCTCCCGTGCATACCGATGATGATGCCATTGCATTGTCTAAGTCTGAGTCTGATCCTAGAGTGGTACAAGAAAACTCTGCTGGTCACGTTTCTGTGAAAAGGTCTTTGCCCTTTTCTGGCAAGGAAGCACATGTTCAAAGTGTTGATGATGTATGTTCTGCTGAACATAAGGAAACTTGTGGACTGTCCAAGCCCAAATGTGAACAAGGAATAGAAAATGGTGCCAAAGATCTCAATGTGGATTGCACTGGAGTAGTGAGAAGCCCGAAACCGGTAGCTAAGAGGAACCGCCGCCCCGATCCTTCACCCGACAGCATTGGTGGAAGATTGAGGCTCAGGCGCAGAATTAGCAAAGGAAATGTGGACGAGCCGCTAGACGAGGGAAAAGTTTCAGATGTCAAGAACCTTCACGAGATTGTGATGGAAAAGGATGAAGGTGAAGAGAAGGAAATCCACTGCATAAGCGATTGACACGCAAATACCAATGTAGGGTTCAAGGGCAAAAACCCTGTAGTTATCTCTGGTTTGATCAGGTAAACTGCGCGGAGGTCTGCCAACATTTTGAATAGCACATAGGCTGAGAAGGATGTGGTATATAGTAATTCTTGGTTAGCATTTGCTAAAGATTCGAGATTTAGGCCAAAACATTGCTCTGAAGCTTTTGGTTCCTGTGTTAAAATTCCAGCTTCTGGCTGTAAGAGGAGAACTGAGCATCAGGACTACTTGGAAAGATGAACTGAGCTTATGAGCTCAGTAGACTAATATCCATGGTTACTTTAGTTTTTTGACCTTAAATCATTTCCAGGCTTCTGTTAACAATGAAATGCGTGATGTTCAGGTATCAAAGATGACATGCAACAAAGCCACAAAAAACTTTCTTCCAGTAAAAGGCCTCTCAGTTATCATTTCTTGCATCCTCCGAAAGGAGAACATGGTTTCACTGCGGTTTAACAAGTACTGGAGACCATTTGGCTCTATGAAAGTTCAATAATAGGTCCGTTGGATTTAGAACTTTTTAATATGCCACAGCGTCCGATTCCGGCATGTTAGCATACTACAACGAATTCGATAAACAATTCTGGAGTATTGCTGTATCTCCTAGCAGCTTCAATCTGCTAAAGAGACGGGACTCGGGGAGTAGAGTAGCACAGTGATCATAAAACCCCACGGGAGGATGTGCCGGTCCGTCTATGCGAAACCGGTCGCTGGATTGTATCATGAGGTGGACCGGGTAATGAAATATGGTGGGAGAAAAATACTTACACTGCTAATGCTCAGGACTAGAATCTTAAGCAGAATAAGTAAAAGTAGAGGGCTATATGGGTGTGGGATAATATCATGACTGGTTCGTGAACTTTGACTCAATATGCGATATGATCTCTTAATTTTTAATTTATTTATTATGATCTCTGAATTTTAGTCTAATACATAATATGTTCATGAACTTTTAATCTGTTCCATTAATTACCTAGACTTTTGAAATATGTTTAATGTAATTCTTGAATTATTTCAAAATATTCAACATAGTCTTTTCATTAAGTAGCCATTAAACATTTTCATAGAGTCTATAAATTGAATTCAACATGTAGTAAAAGTTCATGGATTAAGTTGAACGGATTAATAGTTTAAAGATTATATTAGATATTGAGCTAAAATTTAGGGATCATGTTGAACAATTTAAGAGTTCAGAATTCATATTACGCCAAAATTTAATTTTTTTTTTCCATGGGAATCGATGGATGCTCTCCGTTTTTAAGGGAAAAAGGAAGTGATGTGTTGTTTTTGTGCAAACAGTAAATAGGACAGACATGTCAAGTAGCGACTAAACCTTCTTTTCACATCGAACGGACGGGAGATAGGCTTGGAGGAATCTTTGTTGCCGGCTATGTAGCACGGACACCGACACCAATACCGACGCACGACACGACACGCCACAGCGACACGAGCATTTCTCAAAAATAGAAAATTTCGACACGTTGAGGACAAGCTGTATTAAATATATTTTTAAATATAAAAAATAATAAACGAAATCAAAACATGTGTCATATACATTAATTCGAACCGAAGAGGGCAAGTTTCTATTTATGTCAAGTTTGATAAACTCAGGAGCTTTTTTTTTTTGTCGAAAAAGTCATTTCATTCGTATTATAAAGTCAAAAAGAATATCATATGTGCTTCTGAGCATAACAAATTCAAAGGGCTTGAGGTGGACTAAAAACCTAGTCAGGTGGGAGAGTATTATGAAATTACGCTTTAACAACCCAATCTGCAATCTTGTTTTGGTCCATGTACAATGGGTTAGCCGTAGCTTTTCACTTTTGAAAACAAGTCTGAGCACTCCTGGATCAACACTTGTACTTCCCATGAAATTATATCTATGCCTTGAAGCATTTTGACCAAATAAATACTGTTTGACTCCAAATCTATCTCTTCCACCACTCTGTCTACAAATCCACGTGAGTTCAAGCACTTCAAAGCATCCAACAAAGCTAGGGTTTCGGCATGAAGGGGAAATCGGATATTCACAGACCTTGCTGCTCCTTCAACCAACAGCCCAGAGGAGTCTCTGCATACCCATGCCACTGCGTCATCAGCTTCTCCCTCCATGAACGCTCCATCGATGTTAATTTTCAGTGCTCCGAGCGCAATGGAAACCAAAAATCTATGAGATCTCCTTATTTTTCCTTTTTTCTATGGATTTCGAGCTTTATTTAATGAACTTCTCCTTCATTGTACACGCTTCCGTGACCACTTCAAAACCGATAAGGTTCTAAAAGTTTTTCTTTTTTTTAATGGTCGTGTGCGACACGTTGGACACGCGTGTCTCACGCGTTGACCGAGTGTCGAAATCCCGACACGCGGTCAACGAGTGTCGGATGCGTGTCCCCCGCGTGTCGGACGAGTGTCGGTGTCCGATGCGTGTCCGACACCGACACGCACACCTAAGAGAGTGTCGTGCTACATAGGTTGCTGGTCCTGCGCCCTCCTCCTTCGTCTCTGCCATGGGAGAGGAAAACGCATGCCAGAGCAACTCTGGTCCTTGTGGCGGATAAGATGGTCAGCTTTTCGAGGCCAAGACTACCCACTTCTTCAAGATTGTTCTCTCCCACCACATTCAGAGTGGAAAGCTTCTCAGCCTTCGATTCGTCCCAGTGGAATTTCCTTTTGCTGCTACTGTTTCCATTTCTTGACTCGGGCAGAGACTTCTCTCTGGCAAAATTAATGCAGATCCATAGGCATTAGGGTTAATGCAGATTCAAATGAACTCTAAGAATTAGCAGCTCCTTTTGGTTGCATAATCAAGCTTTCTGTGACCCAAATAAGAAGAAAAAAAGCAATCTTTTGCTAGTTCCGAGGGAAAGAATTGGCTGTTTTGGTGATGTCGCTCGAAATTTTCACATGGGTGAGCATAACCCTAGCCCCCATGACTGCAGATGAAGATGACCTTGGTCGGTTCTCGCTCAGTCTCATTTTGGGCTTCGCTGTTAGTTCCTGGGTGGGAGCTGTCTTATTTGTTTTTCCTTTCTGTATATGAGCCTGTTCTGTTTTTGTCTTTTGGTTACTTTTCTTGTTCTTGTGGGTGGTTGCTTTTAGGATAAACGACAAGTCTGTCTTGGGACTTCGTTTCCGTATGCTTTGGTCTGAATTTTCTTTTACAGAATGCGACATTTGGATAGCAACACCGTGTTGTGGTGGAGCTAGGTGATACTTTTTGGAGAGTAATGGTGGGTGCATTGTGATTGATCTACTGAAGTAACTGGTTTAGAAAGTCATGGATAGGTTGCAAAGGGTGTCATCATATTTAACGTTTAACAAGTGATGTGTACTTTTAGCAGAATTCAATACTGGGTTTAATCAATGAGTCATACTATATGTGTAGCATACATAATCTGATTGCATGAGACGGGTGAATCTTATGACAGGTGATGGGTATGTTTCTTTTCAATAACTATTTTTGTTCATATGTCAAAAGATCTTCCTGCTTATGTATAATCACTTCTTTACTGTGTCAAGAATGCATCTTTGATACGTAATAGTTCCAAGCAAACAATAAAATCCTCCGTGCCTGACTCCAAGTTTCTGCCTAGGCTTCTGCCTTATACTCTGATTTTATAAACAGCGGACTCCAAAATGATTTGCCCGAAGATATGGGAATAAATTCTCCAAGTTTGCATGCCTCAATGTGCCTGGTGTTGATGTTTGGAAAATGAAATTGGCGGGGCAAATGATGACTTTTGCCTACAAGGCGGTCGGTCAGACTTTGTCAAGCACTGCTCAATCGAACACAGTTACTTCCTGGTCTTCAGGTATGAAGGAAACTCTGCGTTTCATGTGGTCATATTTGATATGAGTGCTTCAGGAATCAAATACCCTTTGGTTTCTAAAGAAAATTGTCGAACATCCAAGCTCGGTGACGAGCATTTGTTGTCGCAAGACGTGGAGGAAACCGAGGACATGGTAATTGAAATATTGGATGATGGTTTCCAGTCATGCAGACGTAAAAGGAGAGAATAGCCATCATCAACACAAGTTCTATCCGTGAAGAAGAAGACAAATTCACCAGCTGATGATGACGACTCTTTGTATGAGCCATCCTTGGAAACAAGTGTTGGCCGTCTGATCGGCCGTCCGTCGTCACCTACGACACCCTAGGATCGCCGTAGTCGGGTTTTAACAACTAAAAAGTCAAGGAATCGAGCTTGCGTACCTGATTTCGCATCCATGATTGCACGGCTCGGAAAACCGACGACATGAGCTCGGAACCTTCCCCCTTATCGCCCTTTGGGATGCCCGGCTTCGATGGAACCACCTCTTCTTGCCTCTCTCTCTCTCTCATAAGTCTTATGGAGAGAATGAAGGTGTAGAATGGCAAAAGCTAGGGTTAAGGGGGGGTCCAAGCCATTTATAGAATTCCGGCTGGGCCCTTCCATCACGGGCCGGGCCGGACTTGGCTCACACTAGCCAGGCCTATATTCGGCCTATTAAGAAACCTTAAATCCTTTCTTTATTAAATCAATTATGTATATGGTAAATTAATACCGTAAAACGGTTAATTACAATTTCAATTAAGGCGAACCCACATTAGGAAAACTCTAACAACAAGCAGTTACAGTGGGTCTCAAGAATGGACTAATAGTTCATACGACGAAGAATCTCAAGTTATAAAAGGTAAAAATGATCCAATTTCAAGCTTTAGAAGTTGGAGAAAAGGTCAAAAGATTTTAAAAAAAAAAAACACCGGAAGCCTATTAAACCCTGTGGATCTAGTAATTCCTTAGAATCTGCTATTTTTTTTTATTCTAAGTAAGAAGGCACTTCAGGTGTATAAATTTGGTAGTTAATTTGAAATAACATGACATATCTTTGTTGCAGATGAACACGGCGATGGACACATCTCCAATGGTAATAATCGCCCGAAATCCGTGCCTTGTTTGAGTAACCAACGGTTCAGAGTTGAAGAAGAGGTCAAAGTGCTTTCAAGGGCTGCTTCTTTTGAAACCACAAATCCATTTTTCATAGTTCTCATGCAACCATCCTATGTTCAGTGTTCGTACTCATTGGCGAGGAATGAATCGGGTGCTTGGTATAATTATTGCAATCTCTTGAGGACCATAATTTGTTTGGTGCACTGGATTATGCTTTGATTAGCTTAGGACCCAGCATCCTTGACACCAAGAGTATGCATATAACCTCATATCGTATCTTGCACTGTGATATCGAGTTATCTCATTGGATTATGGTTATGAGTCAGTAGTGCAGCTCCGAAGGGGCCTGTACGCACAATTGTTATTATTATTGCAGGATTAAGATTAGAGGAGAAACGCCTTCTATAGCATCAATTTTACCCGCAAGAGAATCATTTGACAGAGTAGCTCTGGGATGAGAGTCTTACCTGCGCTTGCATTCTCGGACTCATTCACTTCAAACGTCAATCTGTTTGGCTTGTCTGATGGAGTGGTTTGGAACCTTAGGAGCCTCTTTGGCCTTTTTTCACATCCTTTCTTCTCGCTGTTGTTTCTTTTTGGGTTTCGGACTCTTTTAGTTAAATCTGATTTTGATGCTCTCTGTTGTCGCTTTTCTCCTTGTAATCATGTGGTTTAAGTCATCTCTGCTTGTGCTAAAATGATGGCCATCAAGTCTGTGGCTCCTTCATCTTCATGCTTACTATAACTGCTTGTGCTTACTGATTCAGCACTATTTGTAATTTGCAGGATACTCACCCTCGAGCAACTCCTGCATTGTGGAAGGCCAACTTAGAGGAACCTAAATTCCACCGTTCTGATCCTTCAGTGACAATTGACGGCAATGCTTCAAGTAAGGACTTGTGTTTGGTATTATTTTCAGATTTCTTTTTGACGTATCAATCTGTAGAGTGTGAGTTTAATTGGGCTTTATGTAAATCAAAGTCCCAAGGGGCAGGAGGCGGAGACGCGGGAGGAATAGGCGTGTAATTATGATGGCCTGCATATACCCTGTCTCCAGTTCCAAGTACTTGTCCCCATTCAATAGGGAAATGTTTGAGGATCATCTTTGCTTAACGAGGGGTTGGACATTAGAAATTCTAACACCGCGCTTGCACTCAATTTGTTAGGTTTACTTATGGTGAGCTTTGTTTTTGTTCGCAGAGACCTGTTTCATTATCGTACCTGCCAATGAAAGGGACAGACAGCAACTTCAGTGGTTTTGTGATGCATGCAAAGGGATTCCACAGGTATTGCTCAGATTAGTTTCATTTTGGGATAAACTCATGAGTAGTACAGAAAAGTGAATGCCATGCGGTAGTTCATACTGATCCTGTTCTTGACTAGAAATATTAATTGCACTTTTTGGTGGTGGTATTACCCTAGTCATGATACTTCTTATGCTAGTCCGTGCGTGAGTCTTTTAGTGTTACTTATGTTGTCAAGTTTCAACGTGAGCAAGTCACAAAGTCGTGGGGTGATTATGAATAGCATTTGTGCATTTGATATCTCAGTGGGAAAAAGGCTCCGTCAATGAACTTTCGGGAATTTTTCTGTTGAGGTATCAATAGTTTCATGTCATGGAATGCAGTATTTAATCAGGAGAGAGGAACTAGAATCTGTGAATTCAAATTAGACAAGATGAAAGCTATATGTTTTTCGAAGATTTTCTTTTTCCGAGATGCATTTTATGTTGAAACAACCAATATTTGAGCCCACGCAGCCACCATTTTTGCGATCTGCGCAGAGGCCAGTTCAGGCAGCTGCACCGCCTGCTGCAGAAGATCTGGAACTAGCAATTGGCGATCAACAACGCTTCGATCCAGTGGGCTATGCAGGAGGTGCCACCACAATTTCCTGCTCAGCAAGGTGTCGGGACGAGCGCATCCACCGGTTGGAGTGATTCTGTGGAAGTTATGAGTCATGGTGGTTCGAGTGTGGCAGGCGCAGGCTCCATCCAAGGATATCTGCGGTCCAAGCAATGAAATAGCTCCATCAGCCCCTCCGGCAAATATTGAGGTTGTAGAGGACGGCCCGATTCGATATCCATCCACTGACCTCAGTCCGAGATTGATATGTCCGCCCAGTGATCACCGAGTTACCACTTGTTGGCTCTAGCGGGAACTAAGAAGACGGAAGTGAAGAGACATGCGGTGTCGATAGTTTGGATGCTCCCATTCAGGGAGCTGCGTGCCGTGTGGGCACATGGCCAGTGTTTGTCTTGCTTGGAGATGATCAAAGCCAGAAATCCGGGTGCCGGTTTGTCGTACCCAGGGTTGACAAGTCATAAGCTGTGCCTTTTTGGCTATGAAGCTTGTATCACGGCCCAACAAATTGGCTCAGTCCCATGTACCTTGACACGATACATGGATCGATCCACGGATGATTGGACTGATAAGGGAAGGCCCAAAACGACTGACCCTGTCAAGCATTTTCAAAAGACCGGTACCCGAATGTAAGAGATTCCTGGGTGGGCGATCGTCAAAGTCTTCCGTGGCGAATATCCAGAGTCTTCCGTGTTGGTGCTTGGGCACTAAATGCCAACCCCCAACTCTCATCTGATATCTACTCGGATTAGAACTGTCCATTGTGTGTATAATAAGGGACGACCCCCACACTGTACGTCGTTGAGAAATCAACACAAACACAGTTCTCAACTCTCTTTCGGTCGTGTGCTTTTGTGAGTGAGTTATCGGTTCGGTTCGGTTCGACTTACCTGACCCTTGAGCGAGTGTAAGTAATCGTGAAGGCTGACTTGGGAATGTATCCTAAGTTGCGCGGATCGTGGCGACGATATATCGATCCTCATTCGTGACGCTTACCTATGGAAGTACGGTGATCTTTATTACATTGAGGTATTAAGTTGGTACATGTATGCGAGTTTTCTCGAAGGTTCACGGGTATTATGTGTTTGTGCAGATTGAAAGAAGGCTGTCCATGAAACATCAAGGAGCATGACTGCAGTAGAGATAGGTGATAACGAGTTCACTCCATTATGTATTTATTGATTTCTAAATAGCTCGTAGTTTTGTAATCTATGGTCCGCAGCATCTTTATCTCCATCATATGGCATAAAGTGAGAGCACAATTTGATTGCTTCATGTTGTGTGGAACTGGAAAGCAAAGGATGGTACCATGTCTTTCGTTAATGGCATCAGCACCTCTTTAGGTGAGAAAGATCTAAGAACAAAGAAAATACACCAGGGAGAGCACCTTACCCTAGCAGCGTCAAGTGGGCGCTGCATGCATATAAGATCTGCAAGTATAATCACTCAATAGGGTTGGAGATTGTGCCTGGAGTGGCATCAATTCATGGACTCTAAAAGAAGAATTACGAGAGCCCATTGACACCTGATTTGGTCTTCTTTAAAAAATTAATTAAAAATTAAGAAAAATTCAATTAATTCAAAAATCAACTTTGGAACCCTTGGCCAAGCATAATGTATTGATTTTGAGCCAAAAGAAAATATGTTTTGAATTTTTGCTGAATTTCTGGAATTTTTTTATTTAAAAATAGCCGAAAATTGAAAAAAAAACCAAATGATGTCGAAAAAATACGGAAAAATATTAATTTTTTATTTTAAAAACCCCATTTGCTTCTGGCCACTCTAAATTATCTAGGATCAATTCGGGTCACAAAAAACCCACTGATTTGGTCAAAAAATTCAGTCGAGAGAAATTTAAATTCAATCGAGCAGAGTCGCTGCCGCTATAGGGACCCAATGTCTGTCCAGATCCAAGAACCGTTTATATTTCCCCGAAAAAAGGTCGGCTCGGCCCGATTTTTGTCCGCTGGTTCAATTGGAACGGACCGGTCGGACCGGTACGGTCCAATTGAACCGGCCTGGCAGAAGCGCAGCGTGAAGCAGGACAGCAGCAGCAGGAGGGGGCACAGGGGTGGGGTACAGTTCCCCGTCTTTCACACTTACGGGAAAAATCCACAGAAACAAGAGAAGAGGAACAAAGGAGGAGGAGCAGAGGCAGGTGCAGAAAAGGGAAAGCAGCAGGTTCCTTTTCTTCCCTCCCTCCGCGCCAGCTACACAGGCCTATCAAGCAGAAGAGATTCAAAAACTTGCACCGAATGGTCCATGAGCCTCTGACAGAGTCCCTAGGTTGCACGAAAAGGAAGCTCTCAGTTTGTTGAAAAAGGAGGAGTCTCTCGGTTCTGGGGGGCTTAGAAAAAAGAGTCTGCAGAGAGTCTGAGAAGAAAAAAAAAAGAGAGCATCAACGAAAGAAGAGAGCTCAGAGGGAGGGGGCAGCGAGAGTAAAAGGAAAATAAGGAGAATTCTCAGTCTTGGGAGGTTCACCGAGAAAGCTCTTTGAACACCAAGCTTGAGAGGAAAAAGAAAAGAAGAGAAGAGAGAAGTCCAGGGAGCTCTGGTTACAGAGAGAGGAGAGAAAAAGCGAGCGTTCAAACAGAGGAGGGCTGGTCTTCCGCGGCGTGGCTTTTGGGCAAACGAAAAAAACAAGACCAGATCGAGAGAAAACCAAAAATGGAGCGAGCCCGTGAAGTAGCTTGTAGGCTGAGTCTTTGGAAGCCAACAGGAGAAGACAGAAAGAGTGACGTAGGAGGCAACGAAAGGCTAAGGCCAAAGGTTTCGTACCCTCTCTTTCCCTCCAGATTCCTACGCTTCAACTTCACAGAGCATCAACGAGAGTTCTTGCTTGAGGGTGAGCTCGAACCAAGAACGACAGAGAGGAAAATAGAGAGCTGGGCGCTCGGGACAGAGTGCTAGGCCGAGAGCCAAATCGAGAGCGAACGACAGAGGACAAAACGAAGGAAGTCCGCATACGAAGATCCGCGGAGCTCGTCTTTCCTCTACTTGCCGAGCGACCCCTGACCGGCGGCTCTCCTCCAACTAGAAGACACGAAGCTGAGCGAGCCGGAGAGGGAGCGCGAGCCCTCATCGCCGTGGTCGCCTCCGCGCCAGCCCAGAATCATTGAAACGAGCCCTGACTCGGACCTCGTGGATCGACGGACCGATGGCCGTCGACAGACGGAGGCGTGCGGTTAGAGGCCACTCAGGTAAGCTCCCGAACCGTCGTGATGCTCGATGTGTTGGTCCATCGCAGTATAATCAGAGAAAACGACAAAAAAAAAAAACTCAGGTCGCCGAAGGAGTTAGATCTCGCGGGAAGTCCGGCGAGGGTTGTGATGATCGGGGGTGTTGGCGTACGGTAACGACGGTTGGAGTGGTCCAGGGTAAAAAAGAATAAAAAATGCTGGAGAAACCTTCTGCTCCCGCGGTGGAGAAGAAGTCCAGGAAGGAGAAGACCAAAGCAAATAAAAATAATAGAAAGTAGAAAAAGAATAAAAAGAGAAAATAAAGAAAAAAGAAGAAGAGATTATTGAAGGTCGGGGGTGGTGTGGTTTTTAGCTGGACTGATGGGGATATAATTGAACTTGGGCCGAAATTAGATTTTAGGGTTGGGCCCATTAGAGGTTAAGATGAGAAAAAGAGGAAAGCTTGGGCAAGCCCAATAGTTACTTTTGTCTTAGACCAACCTGGGCCCTTACTGCCCAGGTCGGGCGTCAATGGCGTGGTGGGGCCTGTCTGGCTCGGTCTGGATCACATTTCCATAATATCAATTATCGAATAAAAAAATTAACAAAATTAAAAAATTTGAAAAAACCAAAAAATTCAGAAAATCATAAAAAATTAAATGGCTAGATTAGTCTCATTTTTGGTTTTGACTTTTAAAACTCCCGAAATGACAATTTTACCCTTTGGTTTGAATTGTCCCAAATCATCTCAAATTTTAATGCATCATTCTCTAAGTTTCAAGAGCTTTATTAAGGATGTCATGTTTGATCTGATGCATTTTATCGCACGTCATTGACTCCTTCATTATGCACATTATATGCATTGATTGTGATTGATAGAACAAACTCATGCTTGCATGAACACGTTAGAAAAACACCCAATTCCATATCGAAAAGGCTTTGTGGCAATATCGACGTAATTAAGTCCTCGAATCCTTAATCTTTAGTTGCGTAAAATCGAATGGCATCTGCGACCGCTCGATAGGGTTTTCGGTCTACTTTCCCCTAAGGACCGTCATGCCTCCTTTTTGCATGTACACTTTATATATACCACATGATCCACTAAGATCGAATTCGATAATCCGTCGCAATTGGTTTGAGCCTGGAAGAGTGCAAGCTAAGCCCATCCTAGAGATTAGTAACCATTAGCCCGATCAATTTTTCGAGATCAGGTTGTGACATTCCTGCAATGGACATAGTAGGAGACAAGAAATTATAAATACATTTTAAACCATGATAACATACAGAAACCAGAAACAAACAAGTAGTTCCAAAAAACTAACATAGGTGAAGTTGAAAACTATTAATTGCAACTTGCTAACATATCAGTAATAGAGGATTGGTATTGCATATTAGGGCATATTGCCAATTTCAACTTGTATGAATACCAAGTCTAGAACACGTTTACTTAAAAGTATATTGCAGCATCTTAAATTGAGAGGTGACTGCAATCTCATTGACGTACAATGAAAAGGAAACAAGTGTCCAACAAATTGTAGTTTCTTCTTTTACTAATCTTCCTCATTCAATACTCCCAAAGCTTCCTCATGAAAATCATCAGAGTGGTCTCTGCTCGTAACAAACCTTGTGCATAAATTCCCCGTCTAGGAATCCATCATGGACGACCCATTCCATGTTCACACAATATTCTGGGAAGGATCCCAGCATCTTAGTAGGCACATTGTACTCGCTATTGGAAATCATATAAACGGAAACAAATATGTGGTGTAGTTTCCCATTAGCAATTGTGGATGTGCTGTGAATTCCCTCGACACTATTATGTACATACGAAGCTCTTCTAGTATCATCAAAAATGTCAAAACCATAATTTTGGACTCTCTTTATGAAGGCTTCCCTTAACCACTCAGCATCTATGGGGCATGCACAGGTATAGGACCATTAGGATTGGCAACAACCACATGCTTGACATCGCAACGCAGTGTACGCTTGTACTACTATCTGTTCGTTTATGAGTTTCATTGCCACAGCCATGATCCGCACAAATTAGACTCATTATGTTTCTGGAGTTATGGCTGGTACAAATTGCTGCAAAGTCAAGGCCTTAAAGCTAGCTAGGTGACTTAAGATTAATATCCTACATTCTGGCTGTGCAAAATCTGTAATGATTTACCCAACTTTCTAAATAATTCATAATTCATATTCATAGTTACGACTCTTGAATAGGGGTTGTTGTTGCGACTTGGCAATAACTATCGCAAACTCAATACCAGCGCAAGCTTCATCAATATTCTTTGCAATAACGACACCATTGAGAAGGGGTTAACCTGCCTGCAAATCCATGTTGAACCTTTGTAAACTAGATCTCTGCCCTAGCTCATCAAAGTAGATGGAGTGAATATGTTGGTATATCTTGGCATGGCTCCACTAGCAGCTGATCATGCCACCAACCTTCCAATGCGGCCCGTTAGGGGTAATCAAAATGCAATGCGGTCTCTTGAGCTCATCCATCTATGCGACGGGTCATTCTACTTCCCCATTGCTGTGCTGTTTTCGTCCTCTTTCTCAAGTTAGGTCTTTTATTGCTAGTTGCAACATCGAATGTGTGATATCTCTCAACGCACCCGCTTGTGAAGGATCCAGGGCTTTTAACTGTTCTCTCTAACTCTGCCTCTACATCCAGTCTAGATGGATCCATTTGTTGTGTTTTGATCACCTTGGTTGCAAGTCGCATTGGATAGTTGGTAGCACATTCAGATGTTCCGGAACTATGCTAGGTTTGACCAGCCCATTCATTCTCATTTACATGATGATTTATGTCACAAATAATTTAGATGGGCTGCAGCGCACATTGCTACATAGAGGATATTCTCTCTTAGATGGTGTACCTATTCCAAAGAATATGGATATTCAAGTCTCAACTCTTGAGTAGTTGGATGGGTAACTATGCAAAAAGTACACCATAAATATGCGTGTATGCGAGCTTGTTACACCATAACTATGCGTGGATGCAGCTTGATGCATAGTCTTGTGATAAGTACACCAATTTAAGATAGAATATTGCTCCCACAACAATGTGTGTTGCAGCCCGTGCAAAGTAGTAGATCAATTTAAATGGAGACGAATGGGCAAGTCAAACCTAGCATGGTTCCGATACAGCCGAATGTGTTATTGATTGTCCAATGCGCTTGTAGCCGAGTTGATCAACATGCGAACAAATGGATCCATCTATGTAGACTGGTTGGAGAGAGAAGAGTTAGAGAGAATAGCTAAAAGCCCTAAATCCTTCACAATGTCGATTGCATTTAGAGAGTATCACACATTTGCGTGTTGCAACTAGCAGTGAAAGAGTGAAAGATCTAGCGAGGAGAGGATGAAACGACGCTGCAAATGGGAAAGTAGAATGACCCGCATAGATGGTTGAGCGCCCTAAGAGACTATGCATTTTGATTACCTGTTGCGAGCTGCATTGGAAGTTTGGCGTACGATTTGCTACTAGTGGATGCAAATTAGGATAGACCAGCGTATTCAATCCGTCCACTGATGAGCTAGGGTGGAGATCTAGTTTATCAAAGGTTGCAGCATGGATTATTGCAAGTAGTTTATGCCATCTCAATGGTGTCATATTGCAAAAAATACTGATGAAGTGGTAGTATGGAGTTTGTGATAGTTATTGCCAGGTTTGCCAGAACCCCTATTAAGAGTCGCGACTATGAATACAAATTATGTGATATTTAGAGACGCTGCGGTTAGATCATTGCCAATTTTGCCAAGGAATGTAGGATATTAGGGTAGTGACCCGGCTAGCGTTAGGGCCCTCATTTTGCAGTGATTTGCCTTAGGCATAGCTGCCGAAAACAAATGAGTATAACTTGTGTGGATCATGATTTGCAATGAGACTCATATTAAAAGGATAGTAGTTCAAGTGTACTCTACATTGTGATGTCAATCATGCGTTTATTGACCATGACTAAAGATCTTGTACTGTGCGTGTGCTCGTAGATGCTCAGTGGTTAAGAGAGCTTTTATGAGGAGAATTAAGTTGTGGTTTTGACATTCGAGTGAGACTATAGGTTCGTATGTACATAATAGTGTCAAGGGAACTTCGCAACCACATCCACGGTTGTGGGTGGGAATTGTACGGACATATATTGTTTTTCGTGGATATGATTTCAAACGGCGAGTACAATGTGCATGCTGGAGGCTGGATCCTTCCAGAAATTGTGTGAATAGGAAATGTGTAATCGATGATGGATTCCTGGATAGGGAATTTATGCATGAGGGTTGTTACGAGAAAGAAAACCGCTCTCGTGATTTTCATGAGGAAGATTTGGGAGTCTTGAACGAAGAGGAAGATTAGTAAAAGGAGAAACTACAATTTGTTGGAATTTGTTCATTTTCATTGACAGTATGTTAATGAGATGTAGTCACATCTCAATTCAAGGGTCGTAATATACTTTTAAGTAAGTGGTATATGGACTTTGTATTCACACAAGTTAGAATTGGCATGTACCCTAATATGCAGTACCAATCCTCTATTACCAATATTGTTACCAAGTTGTACTTAATAGTTTTCAACTTAACCTATATTAGTTTTGAAGTACTTGTTTGTTTTATATATTACGTGGTTTAAAATGTATTTATAAACAGTTTTTCTCCTGCTATGTAGCTCTCATATTTCTTTGTTTGGAGTCCATGAATTGATGCCGCCAGGCATGAATCTCCTACCCTATTAAGTGATTACACCCGCAGATCTTCTATATATGCAGCGCCCACTTGATGTTAATAGGATAGGTAGTCTCCTTGTGCGGATGCCATTAAACAAGGACATGGACCATCCTTTGCTTGATAGTTCCACACAAAATAAAGCAATCAAATTGTGCTCTCAATTTGTCTATACAATGGAGATAATGATGTTGCGGAACACAGATTGCAAAACTACAAATTTATTTACAGATCAGAAAATAACATAGATGCAGTGAACTCGTTATCACTGTCTGTACTATATTTCATGCTTCTGATGTTTCTTGAACAACTTTTCTTTCAATCTGCACAACACGTAATACCTGTGAAACTTCAAGAAAACTCACCAACTTAATACCTCAATGTAATAAAGATCACTGTACCGTTCCATATAGAAGCTTCATAGTCAAAAAGCTGTAGATTAGGTGAGCGATACAACTTGTGAAGGGAAGACGCTAGCGGTTCTTACTTTTGTAGCCAATACATGTATGCGATTTCATGAAGCCACCAACGGTTGTCTATTTAAGAGTTTCTTCTGTATATAAAAGGAAAGCACAATACAATGGTCGTGAGGAAGACGCCTTGATGGTCGCCTGTATGAATGCGGAGCGATAATGTTACCAGACTTTGATTGAATTGGGCGTCAACGTCAATTGCATACCACCCCGGTACCCTTTTTCTTACGGTTAGTGCATTTTCTGGGTGTTGTATGCTTTTTTTTTTTGGGGGTCACTGTGCATGGTATGCACCATATGACGCGGTCCAAGATGCTAAATTTTTCAGAAATGATGGTTTTAGGCTGACTTTATTGTAGGAACTCGTTTAGAATTCATGTGCGAGTAACATCTCGGTTGCTTCCCTGTTGTTTTATTTAACGTGCAAAACCGTCATTTGAACCATGACAGTCTTATGTCACTCATCATTCTTGCATGTGTCAACTGAGTCGTTGCATCTGTCGTTACGATTTAGTATCATATATCCTGGTCTTGACTCTTAAGTGTAAATTTAAGAAAGTCGCAAGGGTGAGCACTCCTTTGCATCAGCAGCTAAGAGAGACCTAAAGTTACTTATTTCTCACGGAGGTTCGTGTCAATAATTCTTATACTAGTAGTTTAACATTATGCTAATGCAAGTTTTACCTGTTTCCGCGTAGTGCTATATAATCATCTATAGCCCGTTTCGATCCTTAGCGAATGATATGGTGATAAATGATAGATTCAAACACACTTTTATTTGCCATATCTAAATTACATATAATACCTACCATCAAACGTAGATATTCTGTTAACACAAATCTTATCACCGTTCAAATAGTAAGCTCCAATATCAGATGAACTCACAAACTTTACTAATGATCCATAGAG
>JAGVVM010006738.1:0-17606 GCA_019149425.1 Psidium friedrichsthalianum
AAAGATTTTTGCATATGGAGATATAGAACGATAGAAAGCTCGTTTGGTTGCAAAAGGGTATTCGCGGATAGAAAGAACTGATTATGGTGAGATTTTTTCTCCTGTTTGCTAAAATTAAATTCCATAATACTTATCTTATTTGTAGCAGCTGCATATAATATGAGGTAGCGCAACTCCATGTAAAAACGGTATTCCTACATGGTGACAAGGAGGAGGATATTTACATGAAGCAACCAGATGCTTTGTGGTTAAGGAAAGGAAGATTTTGTTTTGCTTATTGAACAAGCCTTTGTACGACCAGAAACAATCTCCAAGAATGTGGTACCAAAAGTTCGACTCATATGCTTTGAAGCTTAGCTTTGTTCATTGTGATGCTATCATTGTGCATATGTGAAGAGGTTAGATGATGATTTTGTTATCCTAACCTTATATGTTGATGATATGTTGCTAGTTGAAATAGTATGAGAATAATTAGCATTGCAAAAGGATTGTTGGCAAATAGTTTGAGATGAAATATTGAGGCTTGGCAAACTTTATCTTAGGCATGCAGATAAAAAGAAAGTGTGAGAATGGACAATTGTGGTTTAGTTAAAAGAAATGTTTGAAAGTGTGTTGAAGAAGTTCAACATGACATATTGTAAACTAGTGAAGACCCTCATATCCACTAGTTTCAAGTTATCAATGCTTCAATGTCCAAGACTGAAGAGGAAGCTAAGAGATGGCAACAATCCCATATGCAAGCGCAGTAGGGAGCTTGATTTATGCCATGGTATGTACTCGTCCAAAAATTGCTCAAGCAATAGGAGTATTGAGTAGATATGTGTCCAATCTGAGGAAAGAGAATTGGATGGTATCAAAGCGGGTGCTTTGTTATCTTCACAATACATCTGACTTTGAGTTATGTTTATGAAGACATGAAAAGCTCAAAGGGACAAACAAGCATTAAAACTAAAGTATTTTGTGGATGCTAACTGGGGAGGTGACATTAATAGCAAGAAGTTAACTAGCAGATATGTTATTTCCTTATTTGGCAAAATTGTGAGTTGGATGAGCAAGAGACAGAACAAAGTTGCTTTATTTACTACTGAGGCATAGTACATGACTTTTACTCATGCTGCTAAAGAAGTGATATGGATACCCATAATGCATAAAGAGCTTGGTTTATGCAAGGAGTGAAGATTGAGTGAAATAGGCAAAGTGCTAAATTCTTTGCTAAAATTTCTGAATTGCATGCAAGAACAAAGCACATCGACATTCAATAACGCTTCATCCGAAAGAAAGTAGAACAGAAAGTTGTAATGCCGGAAAAAGTTGACATACAGATGAGTAGTGTTTTTTTTTTTTTTTTTATAATTAAGACAGTGAGTGCAGAAAAGTTTCAATGTGTACAACTGTATTAGTTTAAAGAAGCATGGGAAGTATTCATCAAGTAGGAGAATGTTGGGGAGTAGTTCATACTCTCCAACGATTGGAAAGCACATGGGTTTTGCTCATGTCATAGGTAAAAAAAAAAAAAAAGATTCTCTCCTCTTTGTTGTCACTTATGATTCAATCCTTTAAGACGCATGTAGTCATCTTGATCCTCTCTTCACGTGCATCATTTTTCCTTTTCACTTAAAGAAAAATTTGAGTCTTGCGAGTCAAAAATTTCGATACTACTTAAAAGAGTCGGTGAATCTTGTGGAATGGTCCACGTATCAACGCTATCCACATGTCCTTCCACTTAATCTAAGTTTGGCAGACAACTATCACACCGACATAGTATTCTCGACTTCTAACTCAGTTTGAACACAGTTTGAATTTGAGGTGGTAAAAGAAAGTTGAGTTGCTGAGTTGTATGAGACAAAATAGCTAGGACAAACCTACAAGCAACATTATGGGCTAAAAGGTCCCATGACAAGGAAATATATCCTCACATTTAAGACTAGACTCATGTTTGTATCATAGGCAATTCAAGCTAATTGAGGAAATATCCAACCAGTCCTAAACATTATATAGATACAGATTTAGTTTTAAACTTTCAATTTGTCAATTTTTCCCTAAATATTTGCATGATGTTGTTTTTCCAACTAATTTTTGCCAAAAATCACCAACGTAACGATATGCCACATAGGGCAGCCAGCAATGACTGGACCACCATGTCAACAATTTCCAACGAAAATTGATTGAAATGGCTGCCTTATAATTTCACAAGAAAGTTTAAGGCTAAATTGACAAAATTCAAAAGTTCAAGACATGAATTGATATCCAACATTAGATTTAGGATTAAATGGGTCATTAGTTGCCTCAGCATGCAAATCATCGTAACCTTCCCTTTACTTGCATCGACGTGCATCAAGAGACAATGGAGCCAAGTCTATGAGTTGATGTGGACTGTGACAGTAAACACACTGAAATGGGCTCTTGAAGAGACCTATTCGTTTTGCACTATTATGCGCAAATTTAATTGTAAGATAGACATGTATCCTTCTATCCTGGCTTATTACCTATAAAACTCCCAAAGAAGATCGCCCAAAATGGTTGAAAATTTCAACTTGATCATCAGTTTGCGGGAGAATGTAAGAGGACTTTTGAATTGAAAAAGAAGGAATTTTTAAAGGGCGGCGCTATTTCTACCAACATTTTGGCTAAGAAACTTCTTGTTTCAATTAAATAAGTGAGATAAACCCCTCCCTCTTTTGAATTTATTGTTTCTTTTTCATCATGTTAACTAAGAAAATTAATCTTATTTCTAACGTCTATTGAATTTATCAGATTCACGATGTAAATTCAAACAAGATACATCTTATCCTTCATCCTTTTGTCATTTTACCTAGTGAAGGTGGTTAATTTTTACTCATTGCCGCCTCTTTTGAGTCACAAAATAAGATTGAAAATTTCTATTTAGAAGGCTTATGATTATAATTAATTGGATATTTTTAATCAAATAGTTTTGAATGATAGTTTTCAAAGTTGAAAGTAATTTCAATGCCTTGCGAGTCCTTTACTAGAACAAATTTGTAAGTCTCTAAACTTTCTTTATATTTTTTCGTCGAAAACCTACATATGGTGTTTATTGATCTCGAGAAAGTGTATGATAGGGTTCCAACAAAAGTTTGTGGTGGGTTCTTGAGAAGAAAAAAGTAGCCCTAAAATATGTAGAGGCAATCAACGATATGTATGATGGTGTTACTACATGTGTGAAGGCCTGTAATGGCACATCAAGTTATTTTTCAATCACAGTAGGTTTACACCAAGGTTTGGCTTTGAGTCTTATCCTTTGCACTAGTTATGGATAAGCTAACAAAAGATGTCAAAGATAAGGTGCCGTGATGTATGCTATTCACAGATGATATTGTGCTTATTGATGAGACTAAGGCTGGGTTGGTACTAAATTAGAATTATGGAAAAACACATTAGAGTCTAAATGATTTACGTTAAGTCGAAGTAAGATGGAATACATGAAGTGTGAGTTCGCCATGACAAGAGCAGGAGATCAAGATCTATGGATATGCTTGGATAGAAGGTACCTAAAAAAGATGCTTTCAGATATTTAGGATCAATTTGGCAAAAGAGGAAGAGATTGATGAGGATGTTAGCCATAAAATCAAAGCAGGTGGATGAAATGGCACAGTGCATCAAGGTTTTTGTGTGATTGCAAAATCTCTCTTAGGCTAAAAGGAAAATTTTATAGAACAACAATAAGACCTGCAATGCTATATGGAGCTAAATGTTGGCTAGTACAGAAGCAACATGAGCATAAAATGGGGTAGCGAAAATGAGGATGTTAAGGGGAATGCGTGGCCATACGAGAATGGATAAGATAAGAAATGACGATATTCGACAAAAAAGTTGAAATAGTACCGGTGGAAGAGAAGATGAGAGAACATAGATTGAGATAGTTTGGACATATTATCCGTAAATCCCTGGATGCCCCAGTAAGAATAGAAGTTTGTTACCAGATATGACATGAAAAAAGGAAGAGGTTAGCCGAAACTTAATTGGAGGAAGATAGTAAAATAAGATTTAATAGAGTGGAATAGATTGGTGTATGATCTATCTTAAAATGGAATGAGAAAAAGCTATTCGCATTGTAGATGGAGGATTTCTTATGTTTCAAATTGTTCTATTTAGTCATTTTCCTCTTTTTTATTTTGGTATCCCTGTTTTTGCTTTTATTTTAGTATATTTTATGTTTTTATCTTCGAGTTCATTGACCGTCGACTCCAACTAGTTTGGGATAAAGGTGATGTTGATGTTGATAATGAACAAATCTTCATTTCATACGAAAGATGGATATATATCTTCAAGATAAAGATGCAAATCCCGCAAAATAAATAAATATGAAATATGAATCAACTTGATACAAGCTGCAGAGACTCATCCAATCCTCAAAGAGGTATCTATCATAGTATAAAAGTATAAACAGCAGCCGATCATCGAGTCTCGCATCATCAATGATGAGCACATATTGAGAAATCTTGAGCACACATTGAGAAATCTCTCTCAAGTAACTACGATTTTGCCAAGAGGCGGTGCGTGCCTAGATTCAGTGTTCCCAGCACCATCACCGTGTAGAAACCACTACAACCTAATAGGTTGAAAGAATACAGATAACGTCTTGAAAATCCAAATCTATATCTAGATCAAATTTGAAAAGCATCCAAATCTAAATCTAGCTTTAGATTGGGAGAGAAAGTTACAAGAGAGATACTAGCTAATCGCAAAATCACTTCCAGATATGCCGATTGCTGATACTACAATAGCAAAAAAGACTCGAAGACTTGCAAGCATTCCACAATCTGGAGCAAGTACCCAAAGCCGGAGCGAGCACGCAGATCCAGAGAGAGGAGATTCTTTCAGGCACTCGCGCTTCGATCTTCAGAGCTCACTTCAATGTCCTCCGCAGCTTCCATGAAATCAACAAAAAAAAAAGTACAACAAATAGAGAAATAAAGCAACAAAGAGAGAACATGGGCCGGGGAAGGTGAGGAAGGGAGGGAGAGGGACCGACAGAGGTCCGTCTCCCCATCAGGGGTCTGCTACAGTTAGCTAGGGGGAAGGGGGCGGCGGCTGAGAGGAACCCTAAGGAAGAGGGTTTTCTTTGGGGAGTGAAGTAACCCTTTTGATGTTCAAACGGACGCCAAACTTTCTATAGTTAAAGATCGCTTATTGGTACTTTTCCTTTGTGCCTCTCACTGTTTTTTTCCTTTCTTTTTTTGAACTGCAAAATGAGGTTGAAACTTGAAATTATAGTTATAACTTCTTCACGTCAAACTCATATCACATTTTTTCAGAAGAAATTTTGATAATTCCATAAAGTTTTGATACCCTTGCTATGAGGTTAAATCTACGTAGAAGTTCTTTTTCCCTTTTCCTTTATATGTCATCTTTCGTTAACATATACATATGATCGGCAGAGAAGCATGTTTAAGATTTGACCACGTTGGAGGCAAGGGACAAGTTTATATCTTCTGATACGGCCAAAAAAACACAAAAGGAAACATAATAAAATATATTTTAATAAAGAAAGGTTGGTCATAAATTAGGAATAAGAGAACAAAAAATCTCGTCAACGAAAATATATCAAATCTGATGTATATTAGCTCAAAAGAGTGTCTTTGAGACAAAAAAAAAAAAGAGTATGGAAATAGCGCAGCTCTATGTAAATCATCTATTAAATATAGATAACCAATTTAATATCGTGAAGTATTTGCAAGTTGTATTTACTCGTCAATTGTCCCTGAACATATAGCAATCCATTGCCTCGAATTGTGTTGGCACATAGCTGATATGAGAACAAAGGTTTTATGGTACATTAAATTATAACGATGTTGAAATTTTTCATATACTTTTATTGCATCAGAAAATTTCAAGAAACATCCTAGGAGTTCCACCGAAAACTTTTATTACAATGGGAAATCAAAAAGGCCTACTGACAAATCTAAGATGCTTAAAAACAAGACTATATATGAGTCACACAGATTACACCAAACAATTGACGCCTTTAGTCAATAATCAAGAGCAACATCTGAGTTTGTATTAGCCAATTAAAACGCAACTTCATTTAATCTCTCATCTCTTAATTAAACTCAGATATGACCATAATATGCAAGCTTTACATGCATCAATCGAGGAAACCATAGCATGCAAAGACTATTCATATCCTCAAGGTAAACATGTTAATTTCGTGGTTAAGTACAATCAAGAATTTAAGTTCCAAGAACGACTTTGGTAGTAGTGGCTATTCGGAACTCTTAACCACTGGCCAACAGGAGGATCGCCGGTGCCAAATACCCCAAAAATCGCAAATCAAACGGTCAATAATAGTTGCATACCGGAAAAGGAACAACCCCAGAGCGTGCTATTGACAAAATATGTCGTATTCACAACCAAACAAACGTATATAGATTTGATTCATGTATAAATGGCATGACGAAGCAGGGTATCTCTTTGGTTTGTGCAGATCATTATGACCTCGCCTTTACTTGTGATCTGTGTTTAAGTCTTAGCGAGAAGTTCAGGAATGTGTCATGCAAAAAACTCGAGAAACTTGCGACAAATTGGACATGCATCAAGAGACAATGGAGGCAAGTTTATGAGTAGATGTGGATTGAGACCGTAAACACATTGAAATGGGATCTTGAAGAGACCTTCTCATTTGCATTATTATGTGCAAAGTTAGTTGTAAGATAGCCCAAAATGGTTAACAATTTCAACTCCATCCTCGTCACCTTGACTGGAAGACTGTTAATTTTTGTTCATTGCCTTGTTTTTTGAATCACAAAATCTATACATAAGATTGAAAAATCTTAATTATGAAGGTTTGTGAATACACAATTAATTGTATATTTATTGTTCAAATAGTTTTAGTGAATATTTTTTCAAAGTTGAAAATTAAATTCGGTCTAACAAATATAGACCCTGCGGGCTTTTCATAGAATATATTTGTAAATTTCTTTAGTTAAAGATCGCTTATAACTTCTTCACTTCAGACTCACCTAGCATTATTTCAGTTCATAAATTTATGATCCATTTGCCATGAGATTAAGTCTAAATTGATATCAATTATATTCTTCATGGTAGAAGTAGAACAACTTGAAGTTCCATTTTTCCTTTTCCTTTGCCTTTTTGTGTCTATGGCTATCTTTCGCTGCTATTATGTATGCGATATCAAGATAAGCATGCTTAAAATTTGATCATGCTTCTAGCAAAATAATCTTCTTTCCGTATTTTTTACCAATATTTTTCCATGTTGGAGGAAATAGACAAGCTTACTTCTTCTGATACAACAATAACAAAAAAAAAACATAAGATAAAATTCCAAATAATGGCCTAAAGTTCCGTCATTATCTCAAAGAAGAATCTAAAGTGGATCTTATTTCAAATAAGAGTCAGAAGCCCCCTCATTATGTCAAAGAATGTCCTGACCAAGGGCATTTTTGTTATTTACTTTTTTGAACTTTTTTCCTTTTCTCTTTTTTTTTTCTTTTTTCCCTCTCCCCTCTCCACTCTCTCCATCCTAGGCCACCGGAGAGGGCTAACCTTGCCTAATGCCAGCCCAGGCGAGGGTCCCCTCGATCAACGGAATTCGGAGATCCGTGATCCCCTTGTTGGGCACAAGTGAAGCGTATCATTAGGTTATAGAGACAAAACTCTCCAAACCGACAATGATCAGAAGTGATCAGAAGTCAGTGAAGTCATGCGGTTACTTTGTTTTTCGTTCAAGTTTTTGGAGTTTTTCTTTTCGAAGATACCTCAGGTATAGTCATCTGGAAAGCTGCAAGTTCATACAGAAAACATATATTTCCCAACTAAGAAGTTGATTGATACGGGTACGCTTGCGGATTGTAGAGATTCGAGAATTCTGTGAAAATCATTCATGAACCTGGTAAAACGGTGATGCTTCTTTCAAACTGAAACATGGTGATTGACTCTTCCCATATCTGGCGAGGGTCCTCTTGCCCAGGCTAGGCGGGCAACCCTCCCCTAACGCCGGTGACCCCTGCTGATGGCAGGGCAATTGTTTGTGTGTGTGTGTGGTTTGGGGGGGGGAAGGCGCTTCGGCCAAGCCTTTGTTCGAAACAATGAAGGCACTTCACGCCCTTATTTAAAACAAGATTCACTTTAAACCCTTGTTTGATAAAATGAGAACAGTTCAGATTCTTTTTTGAAATTTTCTCAAAACAAAAAGAAACACAAATAAAATATATTTTAATAGAGAAGTGGTTGGCCATAAATTAGGAATAAGGGAGAAAGAAATCTTATCAATAATGTTATATCAAATCTGATGTTACAAGGAAGAGGTGTGTTTTTAGGCCCCAAAAAGAAGTGTCTTTCTACAAGTTGTCTTTACTCGTCAATTGCCCCTAAACATATAGCAATCCAAGGCCTACTGAAAAATCTAAGATGCTTAAAAACAAGACTATATAAATCATACAGATCACACAAAACATTTAACACCTTTAGTCAATAATCATGAACAACATCTGAGCTTGTATTAGCCAATTAGAATGCAACTTCCATTTAATCTCTTGATTAAACTCAGATATTACCATAATATGCAAGCTTTTCCTACGTCGATCGAGGAAACCATAGCATGCAAAGGCTGTATTCATATCCTCAAGGTAAACATGTTAATGTCATGGCTACTACAATCAAGAATTTAAGTTCCAAGAACGACTTTGGTAGTAGCGGTTGTTTGGAATTATTAACCATTGGCCAACAGAAGGATCGCCAGCAATACCCCAAAAATCGTGAATCAAACGGTCAATAGTAGTCGTAAACGGGATAAGGAACAACCACAGAACATGCTATTGAAAAAAGATATAGCATTCACAACCAAACAAACGTATATAGATTTGATTCATGTGTAAATGGTATGACGGAACAGGGGCTTTTGCTACAGAATTTTTTTTTTTTAAATCTTCCTTTGCCAGCTTATAAGTTGGGTTTGGGCCAGAATATAAGCTTACCAAATAAACAGCCCAAAAAAGGCCTACAAATGCCATCAAGGACCAACCATGTGGTCCAGCAACACAGTTACTGGACTCAGTCCACTCGAGGTATTTCATGGGCTGGTCCTCCTCGTCGAGTAAAACAGTCACTGGCGAGGGTCGCCCTCGCCTAGATTGGCATGGGCCGCCCTCATCTGACACCCTCGATGACGCCCGGCGATGGTCGACAAAGGGAAAAAGGGCAAAAAGAGAAAAGCAAAAAAGCAAAGGAAAAAAAGTGGACGAGGAAACAAGAACAAAAAGAACAAAAAATTAATTACAAAAAAAAAAAATAGTTAATAATATTTTTTTAAAAAATCACATTAGAGATGCTACATAAGACAGCTGGCGTCCACATCAGTGATACTCAATTGGCAAAATATGAAAATGTTTAGTACTCAACTAGCAAAATTAAAAGATTTAGGACTGAATTGGCATGCACTTTTAGAATTTTTTTGGAAAACACCCCCACCCTTTTTAATGCTGGTTATATTCCATTCTTCCGTCGGTGGACCATCCAAGAAGCCAGTCGAGCGTCATCTAGCTTGCACCCCCTAGCATCATTGATTTCTCTCTGCTTTTGCTGGACCTAATCTTTACACAGATCCATCCCAAATCCAGACAACTCTTGGGCCGTCTTACTTTGAGACCGTTCTATGGCGGCATGACACGACACGACCCGATCCAATCCAGCTCACACAGACCGAGCTTTCAAAAGGGGTACTTCGGATAATGTCTCCACGAATGAGTCACGACCGGCATTTTGCCCACCCATAAAGTATTTAGAGCACCTCACTAATACCCACGGGGCGTAGTAGCCTCTCGTTCCAACCACGCGAGGTGATTCCAAAGCACATAGATAGGAGCTCTTAGGATAGGCTTAGCAAAAGCAAAATGAACAAATTTGGTGGCTGAAATCCGATTTTGATCGACAAAATGCGAATACCCTTACCACAACCCTTACCACACCCTATAGTCCCATCTAAGCTTGGAGAGGGAATGTTGAATTGTGATAAGTGCAACCCAACTCAAAGGCTATGTTTCAGTAGTCAGGATACAATTATTGTATCTTGCGTTTGATGTATGCTCAAGACGAGGTAAAGGTAATACAATATAGCTCGGATATTTTATTCGATAGGAGATGTGGGATAAAGGTGGATAGAATTTCTAATATCCACAATATAAAAATTATTTTCTCGAATAAAAGACTTCTTAAATTAACAAAATATGAATAATTTTGAATTCTAATATTAAAAAATTAAAATTAACAAAAAAATATTTCGCTTTATCCTATTTTTATTTATATATTCAATTTTCTTTGTAACACATAGTATATATGAAACATATAGATATACATATTCCATATATGTATTTATTACATATCTTAGGTATTTTAGGTATATTAGTAATGTTTACTATTAAATAAAATTTTATTAGAGACTGATGGAGGGTGAAATATGATATAATACATAAAAGAATTAAAAAACAAAGGAAAAAAAGCAGATAAAAATAAATTAGGCAAGAGTATCATGAAAGATTCTTACCATCTTCGTTTACGTAATTTTTAAATTCATTTACATTGGTCTTTCATTTATAACAAATATTGAACATGATACGATGTGAAAATATCTAGTTTTTTACTATGATTCACCAAATTGTAGACAGAATATAACAAAATTTTTGGATATCATATCATACCATATCTTTCAGAAATCTAGATGATTAAACATATAGCCTAAATGGTTACCAACTTGGGCACTCCTTTTGAGCACTTTGTGCTCGAGGAGTGGTTATGGTTGTGAGAGAATGGTATCAGAGCACCACACTAGTGGATAATATGAGGTTTACCCTACCTATCCGGTATATTTCTATCTTAATGGGCCCACTAATTGGGCGAGACAATAGAAAAGTGCAACAATCCCTAGATGATTACTACATGAGTACTTCTTTCGGAGGCTTAGGCGCGCATGGCAATACTTCTACTTCAGAAGTTAATTTTTCTACTCCTCCTCAAAAGTAGAAATTGATTTTTCTACTTCTACTCAACAAATTAATTTCTGATCAGAGAAATTTATTTGGTAAAAGTTGAAAATTTCTACTTCCGAAACATTACTAACACAAAATTTTTTACAAAAAATTATTATCAGCAGATGAAAAATTTCTACTTCATTTATAAATTTTTAAATTTCTTTAAAAAATAATTTTTATTATTAAAACACATTATTAGAGATAGCGACTCGGCATCGGCGAGCAACGGCATCAAACAGTAGTTGACGGCGAGCGGTGGCGACCGCCAACGATGTTCATGGTGGTGGTCGACGGCAGTGAAGTAGGGATCGACAAAAGGTGATGGGCAATAGTGATCAACGATTAGCAAGGGTGGGTGATAGTCAACGACAACCGATGGTAGATGCCAAAATAGGCGACAGTGGCCAGTGAAAGTCGGCGATGGCTAGCGACGATAGAGGCATGGTTGAGAGAGAGAAGCGTTAAAAATAAAAAGAGGCCAGAATGAGAGATATATCAATATTAAGAGATTTCTACTTCCAAAAGAAAAGTAATTTTTTTTTTAATTTCTGAAATTAGCTCAAGAACAACTTTAAAAGTAGAAATTTGCTTCAAAAGTATAAATGTAATGTTCCATAACCAAATAGATTTCTGCTTTAGAAGTTGCATTACCAAACACATTTCTGATCTAGAAGCACTTTTGAGCAGAAATTCATTTCTATAAATGTTACCATGCACGTCCTTAGCCCACATAAATTGAATTCGATATTTATGGGAGGTATTAGAGCAAGACGCTAGTAGCTACGTGGCTGATGAACTAGGTCCCAAGATAATTTGTGTTAGGCGAGGGAGGTCAACGGGAGAAGGCCCTAGAAGGCTAAGACAAAATTCAACTCCTTGAAGGCTTCTAAGGACGGAAAATGCGGTGATCTTGGATGGAATGGCACATTGCTGGGAGATCCCGGGGACCAATATGAGCAAACAGTAATAGCAAGGATACTGGTGCTTTGAGTGTAGGCGTTTCCAACACTCTAAGCCCCAACAGATTTAGGAAGGGTTGGTTGAGTGATACATAATGCCCAGAACTCTCAAATTGTTAAACATATCTCGAATTTGAACTCGTGAACAAAATCTGATTCGAGATGAATTGCAAGAAAACTCGATTTATTGAAGGGAAGTCCGAAATCAAGCAAAGTAGAGTATAACGTGGATGAACTTTTGGATTGAAGTCGGTGAGAAAATCATAAGGGGAAACTAAAGGTTTTTTTTTTTAATATATTTTTGGGTTGATATTGTAAGTTACAATTACAAACCTTAAACAGCAATCCAAGATTATCATGTTTAGAAATACGAATCACAATTATAAAATAGAGGAATTTACGCACCTGATTTGGAATACATCGTTCTTAATGCGGAATATCGACGTTCTATGATATAGAATAATTAATCATTAAATTATGCTTTCAGCCAATAGCTTAAAATTTTGAAATAGTTGGCAGTGATCCTACAAAATCTCAATGATATCAGAACTAGTATTGTTTGCATATGTAGGCCCACCCCATTAGTCAAATTTCATGCGCCACTCGTAATCCTACTTGCACATGAGAGGGGGTGTTGAAGTTATTGTTGTCCCACAACGCTTGCCAACGAATCTTTTATGCTCTTTTTATTCTTGTGATCTCCCTTCACCTAATAACTTAAGCTTTTAAAACAGTTGACAGTGGTCCTATAAAATCTCACATAGTATCAAAGTAGGAGGTTTTGAGTTCAAATCTTTCGAGACTCCTATTTTCCTCCCCAATGATATATTTTCATGCTTAGTACTTGGCAAAAAAAATTAGACTAAGTGTGAGTAATTAAATATTGAACTACGCCTTCATCCAATAGTTTAAGATTTTAGGACAGTTGGCAGTGGTCCTACAAAATCTTACAGCAAAACTCAAAAGCTTCTCCTCTATAATTGCCTTTAATCATTGGCTTCAATGAAACAACCTCTCATGTATTGCGCTCTGTGGGAACTCTTTATGTGATGTTATGTAAACATTAGAATTTAGAAGAGAGACTTGAGCTATATTTATAAAGGTCATAACCTGCTCTCTTTTTTAGAATAAGGTTTAACTCAACTCACACTATCTTGTTCCGTATTTGACTAATTAGAGACATTATCTTCAAGAAATCTTATCTCTAAAAAAATCTTATCTCTTTATTTTATTAGACCCATTAATAATCACATTATCAATTAATAAAGCCCGCAATAAAAAAAACTCTTACATTCTCCCACTTTGCCTATATGAATTAAAATCATACTATATGTAAGCATCTTTATATTCGTCTAGAGATAATTTTTAATGGTCAATCTGATCCAATAAAGTCTCAAACCCCGAATCATAGGAGTAATTGTATCAAAAGACAGAAAGCTATCCATAGTCATAAGTGCTTTTAAATCTACTAATATGGATTAAATATGGTAGTATGGAAAATGGATAACACCTCAAACAATAGAGAAACTTTATGTGTTATCTTCTTTGTTAGTCACCATTTTCTTACTTTATGTATCATGAAACTAGATATGCTACTAGAAAATATCCTTATAGTTTCAAAAACCCACATATCTTACCTTTATAGTTAACTATAGTTTACAAGTAACAAGACATATACATATGACTAAAAATAAATACCACAACTATCACTCAAGGTTTGCATAATGCCTTAAGATTTCTCCTTATTTATGTACTCAATATAAACACATTCATGAAAACTTTATTGAATGCAAAAAAGTCAATACATATCAAAACTGTTACTAAATGTAATAGAACACAGATGCAAATTTTATTAGAGCAAACACAAAATAGCTCCCACTAAACAATAGCATCCCATAATGCGTCCAAGCCTAGCAATGACATGTTGTAATAGCACCCCATGATACTTCTAAACTCATGCTTATGACATGTCGTTCAATTGCACTAGAGCAAAGACGTTTACTTAGTGGGTCTGCAATCATATCATTTGTAGAAATATGCTCTACTTTAGCATCAACATTATCATATGTTACTTTTGTGGTAAAAAACTTGTCTGCCAGATACTTAGACCTCTTGAGACCTCTATTGTTGCTAATAAAAAAAAATACTACATAGTTATTGTCACAATACAACTATGTGGGTTCATTCACAAAATCAAATAGGATCAACTCTCTAATGAGGTTTCAGAAGTCAAATAGCCTAAGTAGCAACTGAAAAGCATGCTATAAACTTGCTTGCATTGTAGAGGATAATACCATTTTAAAGTCTCACTTTTTTGTAATAGTGCACCTCCCTTTAACATACAAACATAGTAGTTATCAATTTCACATCATCCTAATAGCTGGCAAAGTCTAAATCGGAATAAACTACTAGCTACAAGTTCTAAACATTTTTATAAATCAACATATAGTTTTTCGTCATCTTTAAGTATCTCAAATTTTCTTACCAATAATCCAGTGGTCATGTCCTTGATTTAACTGATATCTGTCTAGAAGTCTCGTTGCAAAAGCAAATACCTAATTTGGTGCAAACTTGAGCATACATGATGCTTCTAAGTGCACACTAGCATATGGTACATTCTTTATTTGGGTTTCCCCTAATATCTATATAAGGATACTGTGATAGATTCAATTTATCCTTTGAATAAGAGCAATTCCTAATTTGCAATACTAATATCGAATCTTTACAGAAATACAATCAACATATGTCCTATGAGAAAACCCAATACATGGCAAGAACTATCTCCATGGATCTCAATGTTTATGACAAAGGATGCCTTAACAAGATCCATTATGTCAAAATGTTTTAACAACATTGTTTTATCTTTTGTAGTAATTCAATATCACTGCTCGCAAGCAAGATATCTTCTACATAAACATAAGGAAAATTAATTTCCTTCCACTGACCTCGCATTATATAAACTGATCTACTTTATTCTCCACATAACCGAATGAAGTGACAACCCTATGAAACTTCAAGTACCATTGTCTAAAAGCTTACTTGAGGTCATAAATTGACTTTTCAGTCTATACACAAGTTTTCTTAATCATCTACTACAAACCTTGGGTGTTTCGCAAACCACGCTCTGTTCTTGGTCGTGGAAGGAAAATCCTTGATCTCAGGTCAACTTTTGATAGTTCCTTTTCGTTGGCGGATTGGTATAGGAGACTCCGTTTTCCTTTTGGTTTCGACATATTGGCACCCTAAAGGCCCGTTGTACCAAAACTCTTCTCTGCTAGGGAAATTTTATCGCTCGGGATCTCGAGGGATGCCACCGTAAGGGACTTTCTTTCCCGTACCCCCTCCTTCCCGCATGTAATTCAGAATTCTGTTCTTGGAATGATACTATCCCTCCGCTAGTCCCGGAGAGGCCTGATCAGCTGCGGTGGCTGGCCCACCAGTCGAGATCTTTTTCCATCTCATCAGCATGGGACTCCTATTCGCTCAAGAGGCCCCTCCCTCCCGTGGCATTCATTTGTTTGGGATCCGTAGCATCGTCCCTCGGCATGCCTTTCTTCTCTGGACCATCTCCTTGAACCGTCTGCCCACTCAGGTCCTTCTCCTCAGCTATGCAGAATGGATCAAGGACTTTGCGCATATTGGTAATCTCAGGCCGGACTCCACTAATCACCTATTCTTCGGATGCTCTATTTACTCCTTCTCTGCTCGGTTTTGGGCTTCTAAATGTAACATTGCTTGGATGAAACAGAGGATGGCATGAATAACCTTCGGTGGGCTTCCAGGACTATTGGGGGCCAGCACTTCCACCAGATAATAGCTCGGTTTCTCCTTTGCGGCTATGTGTCATCTTATTTTGACGGAAGAAGGAACAATATTCTATTCCGAAACAACACTCTCTACTTGCCCGCACTTCAGAAGCTTTGATCAAAGCGGTGAGGGATAAAAGATGTCCCTCAAACCAGTTGCTGATTTGCGTCGTAATCGGAAAATGCAGCGTAGCTGGGATCTCCCTGCGACTATTTTTGAGTAACCTGCTGGGTTGCTGTGGACCTCCTACTACTCCTCAGCTACTGCGTTTGTTTGCTGCTGTCTGGGGCTGTTTCCGGGGTAATCTTCTCGGTGCTGGGAGGGCATGCCCCGTGGTCTTCTGGAGTACTTGATGCGTGAAGGAGTTTTTCTGACCTAGTCTGCACCTCCAATGCTTATGGTTTGCTCTTTGCTACTGATTCGTGATGTTCTACATCGTTTGGGATTATCATGGATGAACCCTGTGCTGAGCTACTTGTTTTTTAGCTTCTGTACTGCTGGTTCCTCTGGTTTGCTGCCCACTTAATGTTTGCAACTTCCTGCTGATTTGTTGTGGCCCTGTTGGGCTTGTGGTCTGTTCGTTTGTAATTTTGGTTCGCCCTAACACCCTTGCACCCTCGGGGACATTGTCCATGTAACCCTGGGTCCGAGGTTTAATTTTTTGGCTCTTTTGTACTTGCGTTGTGATTAGTTTAATCTATTCTTACTTTACCAAACAAAAAAAAACCTTTGGGTTTACATCATATAGACTTCCTTATCAATATCTCCACCCATACAAGAGTTTTAAACATCTATCTGGTGAAGCTCTATATCTTAATGAGCTATTACTGTCAAAATTACTTTGAAAGAAATTTTTAGAAGAGATTGTGAAATTTCTTTACAATTTACTCTTTCTCTCTAAGTGAAACTTTTGGCTACCAATTTAGTTTTAAAGTTCTCAGTCTTTCCTTTGGAGTCCCTTTTAATCTTATACCCACATTGCAATCATGGACCTTATGGCCCTTAGCTATGTGAACAACACTTTTCACACCATTATATTGCATAGTCTATTTGTCTTTCACTATATCCTTTCACCTATCTATTGAGGACAAGAAACAATATTCTGTATAAGTTACCAGATAAGGTTACTTAACCAATAATGTAGTCATGTTCTCCTAGATAAACTATATTGTGCAATGGTATAGCTTAACGTCTCTACCTAATAGATTTTTTAAGTGGAGTCACTTTTACCTTATGCTGCACTTTGTGGTGTTTGATGAACTTTCATCAGAACTGTCTCAATAATCGGATTGTGAACCCCAACAAGTTTGGTTTGTGGTTTTAGGAGGCTCCACGATCACATGTATAGGCAGAGAAAACAACACATTAGTCCCCCACCATACATTTCCTTAATAGTCTATATCAACAGCTACCCCCTTATTTAAGCCATATCAAATTCCAGTATCTTAGTTATATATCATTCCTCAATTCTCATATATCCATTGGGATTATAAATTGATGCCCCTTTAAAAGATTTGGGTACGATACGAAGTAAACTTAAGTATTTTTTTGGATCCAACTTACTTAATGTTAATTATCTAACTTCACTTCTATAGGACAACCCCAAACCTTAATAATATTTAGACTAATTTTAAGTCCCTATCCATAACTCAAAATAAATTAATGAATAGCTTTGGTAGAATGTGGTTCACATATAAAAGCCAACATCGTTTGGACAAGCTTCAACCAAACACCTGTCAGAAACACCCAATACACATGTAAATGATTCTATTAGTTAATCATACTCTCATCATATCCAATAAAGTGGTTGGATTGTGCCTTTTTTAGCCAAATCCTT
>JAGVVM010006739.1:0-23991 GCA_019149425.1 Psidium friedrichsthalianum
AACTTAAAAATATTAATATAAAAAAAATGTTTTAAAAAAAAAAAAATTTCCAAATATTCCAAATTAAAATAATAATAGAAATAAATATTAAATCAAATAAATTTTAAAAAAAAATATAATTATAAAAAAACGAAAAAAAAAAAAAAAAAAAAATTTTTTTCTCTGGTACCCCAGGAGTGCCGTAAAAAAACAAAAACTCAAAAACAAGAAAAAACATGCGAAAAAGCTGAAAGATTACGCACGCTCAGAAACCACGAGCTACACAGAAGCATGTCTCTGTACTATCAAGAAAACTACCAAATTCACTTAAACTGGGCTGAGCGAGGCGCGCAGGCAAGGGCTATAGTGCAACGCCCGGCGACCCATGAGAGGCCTAGTGGCAAGCTCATGTGGATGCCTCTCCCCTTAAAAAGAATAATTTAATATCATGAGACCGATAGCCCCAATATCAGATATTAAACGGATAAGAACAGATACTACACTCGATCTTAGCCAAAAGGCCGAGAAAGGTATGCATTGAAAAGCGGCGGCCTAAGCCACCTCTTTTGTTCCTTCTCTGGTGGCGTGACACTTTTCGGATGCCCGAGGTGGACACAGTTTTCACTGTTTCACATCCCAGAAGGGAAGAATAATTAATAGCAGACTTGGAAGAACTCCTGGAACCTCAGTGGACTGAGAGAGGATTGAAAACAGAACACATCCAACCCTCTTGCAAGAAAGCTTTTGCAGTCACACTACTTCTTCGCTTAGAAACACAATCCGTCTGTGTTGCCTCCGTTTGCTGGTGTGGTGATTGAAGACTAAAATCCATTCCTTCGGACGAGGCAGAAAACAAGCGAAAACTCAAAAAACTAAAAATTGAACTCCTCAATTTTAGGAGCTTCCTCAGTTTGAGGAAGCCCCTCCAAAAATGGGGCGTATGCCACTGATTGTGACGAGCACACGGTATCTTTAGTAAAAGGCGAAAGAATAGTTCGCTCTGTGTTCACCATGGCTGCGTGGTTTCACAATCCTACGACCTCGTTTTTTTGTCACTGCCCTTGCTGCCCCATGTTTCTTACTGCCGTTCATCCTATGTGGGACGTTTCCTTAAAGAAGAACTAGGGAAGGTCTTTTCATTACTTTTATCGCTTATTCGTATTTTGTAGCTACTAAAGGCATTTCAAACTCAACACTACTACATCTGTAATATCATGTGTTTGTATTTTCTCGCTGACCAAAACCTATGTTTTTTTTCTCGGTTTTACTTCAAGTTTAAATTAGTTGGTCCCACGCGCCGGATTCACTATTTGAAATCACGATTTCATGTGAACGCTAGTTATTTGGTCCAATTTTTTCTATCTATGGGACTAACTTTGTCGATTGACAAGGATAAAAAACTACACGGTTTTACGATTCCGTCCTATCTTACCAATTTTACCATAAATCGAGATGGCTCAAAAGAAATTTTAAAAACGATCCAGACCGTTCAATTGATTTCGAATCCTCATTAGAGAAAGTTTGTAATTAGGCTCCGTTTTGTTTCACGGAAAATGAAGTGTTTTTTGAAAAATGTTTCCCAAAAAGTCATTTTTCAGTGTTCGACTGAAACCTGAAAATTAATGGAAAATATTTTCTGCCGTTTGGTAGGAAGATCAATTTCCTGTGTTCCCTCCTTTTAATAATTTTCAATTATTAGTTTTCATTTTTTTTTTATTTTTTGTTCTTTTTAAGAAATTCAAACTTTAATTATTTGCTATTTTCTTTTATCTCTTTTCTTTTATTTTTTTTTTATTTTCCTTTCTTCTTCGGCTAGTCGCCGGCCACGGCAACCAAGCTCGAGCTCGCCAGATTCTAGCAAGCCGAACCTCACCAATTTCTTTTTTTTTCATAAAAGGACTCCAATGCGCATTGTATGATAGAACAAAACCACTCAGCACAACAAAGTCGAGAGGCACAGACGGATCACTAGGCTGTTGGATTCTTCGCTTCAGCATGATGTTTGCTTGGCTCCTATAGGCACAACCAATAGTTATTCACCAACACACAGTGAGACCGGAGACCACACTCGAAAGCTTTGTGGTTTAGTTACACAACCCAAAAGTAAGTGGGGGTGTCGATGGTTTGGATTTCAGGAAATGGAACCGTAAGTGTGCGTTTGCTTCGAATCAAACCACCGAACACTGTTCCGCTGATTTCGGATTGTAATGGAAAAAGAATCGATAGTCTTAATAATGGAAAATTCCAAAAACCAATTTAGGACCTTAGGGGAAAATTCTGTCGTGTGGGGCTAGGTTGTTTTTTGTGTGGGTGGGTTTGAAAAGGAGACATGAATTGGTGGGACATTCTTACCTTCATAAAAAGGACACCAGTGCACAGTGTGTAATGGAACAGAACCACTTAGCACAAATGAACCCGAGAAAACATAGACTGATCATTAGTCTTTTGCTACCACACCCTCAAAGGGTTTCACCATCTCGTATTAAGTAGCAAACCAAAAAGACGTTTCATCCAAACAAGTTGCAAAGTAAACAAAAGTAATAACGACTGGCCAATATATTACACTGAGAATCAAATTTGTTTGGACGGGGCATGGTGGGTGCGCCAGGCAAAGGGCTGTAGGGCAAATACCCGAGCGAAGCGCGAGAGGCCCAGTAGCAAGCTATTGCAGTGACCTCTCCCCCTAAAAAAATTAATTTAATATCATGTGGATCGATGACCCACGTTTCAGATATTAAACTGATAAGAACAGATGCCACACTTGATCTTAGCCAAAAGGCCGAGAAAGTTATGCTTCGAAACATTTCCTAGCCTCCTCCTTTGTCTCCTGCTCTGGTCCTTCACTTTTTTGCTATTCCCTATGTAGGACTCCTTCTCGCGGTTTCTCTTCGCAGGAAAGAAGAAGAACAATAGCAGATTTGGAAAGGCTCGCGAAAAATTTGAACCTCCAGTGGAGTTGAGATGAGAGAGGATTGAAACAGAACACGTGGGCAATTCAGATATGGTGGCATACCGACGAGTCCCATCCTAGCAAGAAAGTTTTTGCAGTCACTTGGCTTGGCTTGGCTTAGAAGAGCAATCGATCGAGTGTTGTCCGTTAGTTCGGTGGCGATTGAACACCAATCCATGTACTTATAACGAGGCAGAGAGCGGAGGATTACTCGGATTTTGAAGCCTGAACTAGTCCGGTAATAACGTTGGTCTGAAAGCTAATAGTCCAGTTTTCAAGCCTGAAAGTTACAAGGATCGAGCACGCGGTCACGGCTCTTTAGCAGATGGGGAATGAACATGCGACAGGCGGTGGCTATTTTTCAGCTAGGAAAAATTCCACAAGTAGGCTCGCTACAGTTTTAAGATCTTTCAACCCCAAAATAATCACGTAGACACTGTTAGTCAAGGAGGGCATCATTTGGCGATCGACAGTGCAATGTAGGGATTCTGGCACGGTCGAACATGGTCGCTTGAACGATGGTTAAGACTCAAGACTAATCCAACAGCAGAATAGCGTGCTTAAGGAGCAGAATCCATAACCGGAAAACTCGGAATGACTTGTGAGCATGGTGGTATGTCAGGGTGGAAAGATTTGCATAGCTAAGGACAGCCAATTCAATATCTGGGTGCTAATAGCCTCAATTCCAAATTCAAAGCCACAGGAAATAGTCTGTGGAATCACGGTCTTTCAGACTGATGAAGAAAGCGGTACCATTATGCGACAAACCAGCTCAGCTCCGGGAGACAATTGCTCGGTTTGACGTCTTTTTCGAGTCCTACAGAGTTTAACTCAATTTTAGGAGCTCCCTCGGTTGAGGAAGCCCCTCCAAAAATGGGCGTATGCCACTTGTTGTGACGAGCACACGGTATTCTTTAGTAAAAGGCGAAAGAATAGTTCGCTCTGTGCTCATCACATGGCTGCGTGAATTTCTTCCTCTTCGACCTCGTGTTTTGTTGCTGGCCTTGTTGCCCCTGTTCCTGCATTTCATCCTATGTGGGACGTTTCTCAAGAAGAACTGGTGGAAGCTCTTTCCGTTACTTCTATGCTTTATTTGTGTTTTTTATAAATTACTAAAGAAATTGCAAACGCAACACCACTCCATCTATAATATCATCCGTTTGTATCATTCACTGATTAATATATGTTTTCCTATTTTATTTCAAGTTTAAATCAAGTGATGGGCAAATTATTCTATTTAGGAAGTCGAACTCATTCACTGATTCTTCACTTAAGCATTGATGTTTGCTTGGCTCCTACAGCTGCAACCCAATAGTTATTCACCAACACCAACAGAGAGCGACCAAGATCACACTAGAAAGCTTTCTGGTCTAGTTATGCAACACAAAAGCGAGTGCGTCAGCGGTTCGGGTTTTTAGACTTTGAATTGAATCGCACCTCAAACCAAACACAACTCGAACAGGTGATTCTGTCAAAGGTGAGACATGCAGACTTTCCCTGGTATGAGAACTCTTTTCAACAGGTGAAAAACAAAACGAAAAAAGTTCATCCAGTGAACTTCATACTTTTATTGGACAATCCCAACTAAATTCCTTGAAAGCAATCGGCAAATGCACACATCTCAAAATATTCATCGAAATTGTATCGACGCCTCTGATCTCCCAGCTTATACCCACGCTCTGGCTCCATTAAAGCATTCAATCCACCTCTATCGAAAACGATATCAAACGTTTGGCCCGAGAACTGGTGCAAATGCTAACAGTTAGAATCGAGATAATGGTGTATCCCACGACAAAACTGTAGACGTCTGATCCTTTAAATCCGGTACCAACGGGTATCCTCGCCCTTTTCTCTTTTACCCATCGAAGGGAGATTTTAATCCAAGAGCAGAGAAACCATTTACCCTGGACTTTTTTTCCTAATTCAAAGATGAAACATGGGAGGCCCAAACGACCAAAACTTAAGGATTTTGCAGAAGTTTGTCTTGAGACAAGACAGGTTTCTCAAAATCGAAAAATTGCCTCTTGAGGGGCCTTTCGTTGATTTTCAACCTTGCCAACCCATTCAGCAATGTAAAGAAATCGCCAAAGAAAAACGAGAAATGAGGAAGGCATTGCCAAACAAGGTTTGTTTTCTCGAATGAGCCATTTTTGAATGGAAAGCCTAGTTACCCAGGGCAGGAAATTTGACATGTCTTGTCAAATCAAATAGGACCATTAGATGGGCAAATTAGCACCAGCAATGAACTGGGCTTGGGTGGGGTGTGCCAGGCAAGGGCTGCAGTGTAACGCCCGAGCGACACGCGAGAGGCCCAGTAGCAAGCTACTGTGGCGGCCCCTCCCCCTAAAAAAATTAATTTAATATCATGTGGACCGATGGCCCACGTATCAGATATTAAAACTGATAAGAACAGATACTACACTTGATCTTAGCCAAAAGGCCGAGAAAGGTATGAATTGAGAAAGCCTCCTAGCCACCTCTTTTGCCTCCTGTTCTGATGCGTGATACCTTTTCGATGCCCGAGTGGGACTCAATTCACCGTTTCTCTTCACCAAAAGAAGCAAACAAGCATTGAAAAGACGTTAGAGGGGACCATACTACATACAGATGTTATCTCCCCTGTAAGAGCTAGAAAATGATGGAGGACGGGGATTCATGTCCCATTTAACCGAGTCTAACCGATCTATAAAACTGATTTTAGCTAGACACTAGAGTTGTATTACCTTGCGTTCAAACTGCCTTTTGGGTGCTAAAATGTGAAGCATCTTCATGATGAAGGAGCTATCTGAAATTTTACTCCGACATTCGAGTTGCTTTTGCCGCTTTCTAAGTATAGGGTTCTATAAAAGTGTCCTATGCACACCTATACCTCATTTATGCTAATTCATGAGCAGTTTGTCAATGCCACACGGTATTCTTCAGGTAAAAGGCAAAAGAATGGTTGGCTCTGTGCTCACCACAGGGCTGCGTGACTCTCCCTTGAGGACGACCTCATGTTTTTGTGCTGTCTCGAGTGAGGTGTTGCCCATGCAGAGAACACACCGTCTTACCGACCCAAGATAAGCCCGCAGCTTTAGAGAAGAAAGATGAGTGTAGATGGAGCTGTCGAATCCACGGTGGGCCTCCAGGCGAGTTTGCGCAGCCTTTAGATTGGCGAAGGGAAACTCAGTTTCTGCTGGTTGAACAGAAGAGATTTGTGAGAAACTTAGAGAACTAGGAAATCAACTGAATTGTTGCGAACGAAAGAGGAGGGCAACTTTTTCTTACCCAGAACCACCTCCTTCAATGAATTCCAGTCAAGAGTTTTGGGGAAGCCCTTGCAAGAGCGGGTATGTAGTCAAATAGAATCAAATTGGCATGAAGACCGGTTAAAGTTCGGAACTTTGTATGTCAGTGAGACATTTTTGCCATCTGGACAGGCCTTAGCTACTCCAGTCTCCAGTATGGGGACAAACCTGTTGTTTATACGCTGAAGTTGGGCTCGCTCGCTAACTCACTGCGGCGCAGTCTTCAAATTTTAATGTCCGATGGATGAAAACTAAACACTCCACTGCATCCTCCCATGGACTTCACTGCTTTTGACGTTCAGGGGCCATAATTAAGGTTGCGAAATTTCTGTTGAAGGTTTGTGCTCGCGGAGATATCTGAAACAGAAAGCAAACTCGACAGCTCCAGTCCATTCACAAGTTTTTGTGGAGCGTCCGTATCCCGCGGCGCATAGATATCACATAGCCAGCACACACTCGAACAAGCCAGCACACACTCGAACAAGATTTGCACCCTTTGGAAGGCGAAACAACCTCTGCAGAATCACAAACCACTGCAGGGAAAGAAGCATGTGCTGCGGCACCAGCGGCACGGCGTTATTGGCCTCACGGGACGTTTGGATATCTGCAGACATACAACTGAGATTTTACCTTGCTCGCTGGCCTGGTTGCATTCTAATCATCTCAAGCGGTTTCCACTTCCACGGGATCATGAATATCGATTTGTATAGATCCTTCCCAGTTCCCAGCCTTCTGCTGCAACTTTGCCTTGCCATTCCTTAGTACTTGTATGGTGTAATTCAAAACTCTGTTAATGGTACACCCATCAGATATTGTACCGCACGAGATGAAAAAGAATATATGCCGTAACTTTCTTTAAAAGCAAGTGAAATAGTTTGCTATTATTTATTGAATTGAAAAATGATGTTAACGTAAGAAATTGAAAGGATTATGTTAAAATGGACGTTTAGTGGAAGAATAAAAAAAATTACTCATTAAATCGGAATAACTACAGTACTAAAATCGTAGGGTAAAAAAAAAGAATCAGAAGAAAAGTAGTATTTTACTAACATATTGCTTTACAATTCTTTTTTTTTTGTTATTACTTTTTTATACTCTCAGGATACGATATTCCATGAAAATCACACGATATTCCAGTCATCACCCTTCGCTGACTAACCCCACACCACGCTAGATCAACAGATCCGCACCATTGAAGCCGCCTAGCTCAATAAAGCTAGGATTTTATGGGTCGTCGCCAGCAAATTCCTTGATTCTCTCTACTTTTAATTAGAGGTGGGCAAAAGAAATTGCTAAAATTGAAAATCATTATTGAACCAGCAAGTTTTAGTTAATTTCTTATTTCTAAAGTTTAAAATCGGTAATTATTAATCTGATTTTCAACTCTCAATGTGGCCTCACTCCTTATTTTTTTTTTCTGATTTTTGATTTCCTGCTCTTCTTCCTAAAAATAATCTCACAAAGTTAAGTTGAAAGGTCCTTTTTTTAAGTTATTTGAGAGTTGTTAAGCTTGAAAATATTTTTTTTTTTGGGTACTTTTCGAGGGTATTATTTTGATTAATCAATAGAATTTTTTTCGAAATAAAAAAAGTTAACTTGGAAACCAGAAACCCTAGCCACCTCCTCCTCTTCCCCTCGCGATCATCTCCCTCTCGACCTCTGCTCTCTCTCTCTCTGCCCGCCGTTTCGTCGCAGTCGCTCGCGGCCTCGCCAGTGGCGGTCTCAGTCAGGCCCTCCCTCGGAGTCGTAGCCTCGTCTCCAGCCCTCCATCGATCTCTGCGGTTCCTCTGGCCCTCCTTCGCTGTCGCTCGCGACCTCGCCTCCGGCCATCAATTTCGTGGTAAGGGAACTGCGGATCTCCTCTGTGTGCATCAACTTTCGTGACCTTGCCATTTCTTTTTTTTTTTTCTATTTTTTGTGGTCTCGCGTCCTTGCCTTCGGCGATCACATTCGTGCAGTTTTTGAACTCCGGTTCCGGGAACCGCACCGGTCGGTCCGGTTCTGGGACCAGGTGGGCTGGTTCTCGGTTCCAAAAAGTGGGAACCAACCCTTCTGGCACAGGATTATGTGGTTCTTTTAGTATATTTCCATTAGTATAAATTGACTGAAGCGTAGGATTAGGTGGTTCTTTTAGTATGTTTCCGTTAGTATAAATTGTTCTCAGTAATTGAAGGTTCTTGATGTTATCATTATTTCCATTGGAGTTGGTTTTTTTTTTTCTGGGCTGGTTTCCACAGATATGTTGGTGAAGGAGCTTGGTTCTGAGAGGTTGTGGATTAGGAGTATTTTACTTGAATTGAGAGGAACTGAGGTTATCGTATCTCCATTGGGCTTGTGCAGATCTATTGGACTGGTTTCCACAGATAAGTTGGTGAAGGAGCTGCATTTTTTGTTCTGAGAGGTTGTGGGAGCTGGGCTTTCGCGAAAACTTCATTTAATGGAAAAGCAAGCTGATCAGAACCCCCCTTCCAATGAACTGGAGTCTCTCTCCATGAATTCTCAGGCAGAAGGGGGCTCCTCCTCGAGTTGCCCAACGGTCACCCAGTAAGCTCTTCGAATTCCACTTCTTCACGTTCTGGAAATTGCATGAAAGGATCATATATTGGTCTGCAAATGTGTTGAATTTCCTTGATGGGTTTGTTTTGGTCAGGATGAGCCCAGAGGAGAGGTTTCAAATTGTGAGGAGCGTCGGGGAAGAGTGCATTCAGGAAGATGAGCTGCTGAATCTTCTAACCAAGAAACCCATACCCATTTGCTATGATGGATTCGAACCATCTGGCCGAATGCACATTGCTCAGGTCTTGTTTCCCCCCGATTTCCCTTGAGATAGTCTGATTTTTTTGTTTTCTTGATTTATTGTATCTGGCCCATTATAGTTTAAAAGTATATAGTTTCATGTATATTCGCATCTATCATTGGCAATTTGTAATGCTTGGGCTAGATTGGTTCGTAAATGTGGCATCAAGAACTCTTGTCTCTCACCAGGTGCCTGCCTTTTATTTCAGAAAGTATTTGCACTTGAAATAATTTCTAACTCACATCAAGGGCAAAGTGGCCTAGTTTTTGTCTCCATGCTGTTTATCCAGTCGAGTATGAAGGTTTGAGACAGAACGGTCCTGTCATACATTGCTGTTTTAGTTTATTGTCCATGGAGTATCATTTGGAAATGTCCAAACACCCTTCATCATTTTATAAAGTTAGTCTCGAAGTAATGACAGATTGCAATCCTTTTTCTGCACCATGAAACTTGAAAGATGCTTGGTTTCGTAATTGAGCAAATAGTAGATAGAAAATGCGCATAAGGCTGATTAAATGTATACTGATATCTGGTTATATGTAATAAGCTTGCATATTGCCATTCTGTAGTACGTAATTTATTTGTTTGCCTATCATTGCTTATTGTGTGCGTCAACACCATCTCTGTCTGCTTTTATTGTAGCTTGTGCTTTACTAATCTTTGCCTTTTTTTCAAAGAGAAAGGATAACTTGGTATGAAGGACTTATCTGCTAGCTCATTCAGAGGACTGATTTTAGTTCTAGAAAAATTTTGCTACTTAGTGGCTTGTTTCTACTGTTTTGTTTGCTGTTTTGAAGGAAGCTTGCATTTCAAGTTTAAGCTGGAGATTAATGCAAAATTTTGTTCGTGCTGGATTTTTATTAGTTTCGAAGTTCATATTTGCATTTTCCTTTAGAGCACAGGGAGTCATGAAGACGATAAGTGTGAACAAAATGACTTCTGCTGGATGCAAAGTAAAGATATGGATTGCTGATTGGTTTGCTCAGTTGAACAACAAAATGGGTGGAGATTTAAAAAAAATACAAACAGTTGGACGCTATATGATCGAAATATGGAAAGCTGTTGGCATGGATCTCTCAGATGATAAAGTGGAATTTCTGTGGTCGTCAGAAGAAATTAACTCCCGGTCACACGAATACTGGCCACTGGTTATGGACATTGCTCGCCGAAACAAGCTCCCTAGAATAATCAGGTATATTTTTAAGGCATGCAGTTATATTATGTTGATCCTGACTGACATAATAGATCGCAGCTCATTGATTTTGTTGTTTTCAGGTGCTCACAGATAATGGGTCGTAACGAACAGGATGAGCTCACTGCAGCCCAAATTTTCTACCCATGCATGCAATGTGCAGACATATTTTTCTTGAAGGTGCTTGTAATGTTTTGTCATCAGACTTTATTGAAATCCTCGTTTTCTGTGAATTCTTATGTATGTTGGTCTATGACTTCCTAGAGAAACAATCTTCGCTGGGTTTTTGTCTTCCTTTGTGATAATATGCTTAGCAGTTTATTCTATATTTGAACAACGACTTGTAAAAACTGCAAGCACGATGAATACCATGCAGGAAATTGTGAGCCACATGCATGAGTTCATACATCTTTTTGTTGGATAATATGGGTTATTCGACCTTTGGTTCAATTGTTCCCCACAAATACATACAAATTATGAGTGTTATGTGTGATCTCTAGCACCATAAATGTCTGTTTGGAAAATATGCGTGCTGAGTCGTCCTTGATAGTGCAGTGAATGAATCGTGATTGTGACAGCTGGACAGTATTCCGGTAGCCTTGCTTTGTGTATTTTAAAGTTTGTGCTGTATTTGTTTGTCGCTTCTAAAATGTCTTTGCAAAGTGCTTTTATTTGAACAGGCTGACATTTGTCAACTGGGAATGGATCAACGAAAGGTCAATGTACTTGCCAGAGAGTACTGTGATGACATAAAGAGAAAGAACAAGCCTATCATTTTGTCTCATCGTATGGTTCGACTCTCTTTCTTCTGATAAATTCAGTTGTCTTTGTAAGGTTAGAATGGTTATTTGGTCTTTGATTGTTTTGGTATGCAGATATGCTCCCTGGTCTGCAGCAAGGCCAAGAAAAAATGTCAAAAAGCGATCCATCCTCATCCATCTTTATGGAAGATGACGAGGTAAAATTTTGTGACAGAGCTGCATATCCCTGCGCAGTAGTGAGGAACTGCCTTTTTATTTTATCTTCTGAAGAAGAAATTTTTTATGGCATATGTAGGCTGAGGTGAATGTGAAGATAAAAAAAGCATACTGTCCACCTATGATTGTTGAAGGAAACCCATGTTTGGAGTACATAAAATACATCATATTGCCATGGTTTAATGAGTTCAAAGTGGAGCGATCTGCAGATCACGGCGGTGACAAGTGAGCTGTCTATGATGTTGAAAAGTTGTTGCTTTTTCACCTACATCTTTATCGTGCTAATTGAATATTAGTGTATTTTGGTTACGTTGTTTCTTTTTCTCGCTTTCTTGCCATATAGGACCTTTAAAAGCTTTGATGAACTTGTTGTTGACTACGAACGTGGAGATTTGCATCCTGGTGATCTGAAACCAGCCCTTTCAAAGTATTTGAATAAGATACTTCAGGTAAGCTCTCCTTCAATCCTCATGAGCATCTTTTATGCGGGCACAAACAGTTGAGAATCCTGAATGACCATTTGGTCTCATCACGTATGAAGAGCCAAGCTACATGATATTCTGCGAGTATGGAAGATAGCATAAGAGGGGGACACATGTCTATCCATAGCTCCTTGATGAAATTCATAGTTCATTTTTACTTATGCAGCCTGTACGTGATCATTTGAACAAAGACGCTAATGCGAAGGATCTGCTGAAGAGAGTTAAGGTATGCAGCTTTCTGCGTCCATTCAAATTACATAAACAATTAGATTCCAGTATCTAAAGCTCCTTAAAAGATAGATGAAATCAACATGCACCCAGTGATCTTCCCAAAATTGAGGTGTGATTCTGTGATCTGTCAATGTAGGGATACAGGGTCACTCGGTAATGCAGCACATGCTCGCTAAGGACGTGACAAACCGGTTGATTACTGTTGCAGTCATTATGGTGAGAATCTAGTTTTACGTTTGGACATCAGAGTATTTTTTTGTCCTTGTGCTATGAGCACGCCAAGTATTTATTTTCAAGCTACTGGGTTCTTGCACTAATTTAGGAATCATCTTCATTGAATCACCACAGAATTTTCTTGTAACATGCGGTACTGGTTAAGAATCTGGTCAACAGTTTACCTGGTTTTGATGTACATCATTCAACTTAGACTCCGCCTTTTATCATCAGAAGGAATTTGCTCTTCATTTTTGTTGGGGGGAAATTCCGAGTAAGAGCATGAAGTGTCCTCATTTTTCTCAAACAAGGGCATGACGTTGACTTTGTTTCAAGTAAGGGCTTGTAATGCCCTCATTTTATTCAAGGAAGGGCCTGATTAAGGATATTTTCTTCATCTTTTTTCTTTTTTTTTTCTATATTCAGGAGGCAAGCGAGCCCTCGCCCTGCCCAAGTGAAGTTTCCCAGCCCTTGTCATGGCCACCGGCAAGGAGGGAGGGGAAAAAGGAAAAAAAAATTAGAAAATGCAAATGATGAAAATACTCTTGGTTGGGTCTTTTTTCTTTGAAACAATAAGAGTACTTTAATGACAGTATTTCGGGTTTTCATATGAATTTTTCTGTTCTTGTTTTCATTTTGCCACGGCTTTTTCGAATTTAGTGGCGGAGGCATTTGGGGAAGCGTGCTTAGCAAAAAAAGATTTTAAGGGCACTTGTTTCCTGTCATAAATTCCTTGATCATAGCATGACAAGGAAAAGCTTGTGACTATTTTTTATGTCTTGAAAAGCTTGTGACTTATTTTTTGGTCGGAAAAAGCTTGTGACTTTGAAAATTGGATAATTCATGAAACGTTGATGGCAATGAAAAATGGATTTCTCTGATCAAAAACGTCACTCGCGCCTGGTTTGATTTTCTTCCCCAAACTCTGAATTTCTGATGATCTTCACAATTGGGTTTCTAAAATATTATCTTCATTTACCATTGAATCGGGCTTTTATTTATTTATTGTTTTTTTTTAATGATGATGAACTCACTGCCATCTTTTATTACATCGTGAAATGCTGACCCAGCGCCGCCGGGTAATAGACGTTCATGGTCTCTGCATCGCGTCTTCCTCTCAGCATAGCATGAACGGGGTTGACTAACGACAGTAGGAATGTTTCTTAGCAACGGAAAGAAAACTATAAAGGACAATAATGATATATCTAACCTTATTCTCTAACAGAACATATGAAGTGTACTAGCTGTGGCCATCGTCCGAGCCTCCTCTGCCAGTTGAAAACCAGTTGCGAAGGAAAATGTTTCCTTCCACCTCTCCAGAAGTTTTCCGAGTCATACAGAGAGAATTCTTATTCAGCCATTGGCTTATGATGGGAGAGTGAGCCCATTAATTTCAAAGTGAGAAAATTTACGATGCAATCGCCCATTCCATGGAGTCAAGTTTGTGCACATTAGAAGTAGGAGTGAGCAAATCGCACTAACTGGACCGGGATCGGTGGTTTGATTTCCGATTCTGGAGGGTTCTGGTTCAGTTCTCAGTTCTAGGGATATAAGATTAGACCGGACCTCCCGCATTAGACTGTTTAATTTTTTTTTTTCTCTTTTCTATCCCGATTCTAGGGACACGAGGCTGCATCTTCCTCTCTCCCTCTACCTCCCTCTCTCTCTCTCATGTGAGAATGGTTTGAGTTTGAGTGGATTTAGAGAGAGAGAGAGACCACTTTCGGCCAACGTGTGAATGAGCAGCCATGAGGAGAGGGAGATGCGCCGCCCCGGTTGCGAAAGGGTGCCCGCCGAAATGGTGCCACACGTGGAACCCAGCTACATGGGTGTTTGGCAAGTCATTGGGCAAATACAAGGCCAAGATCAGAGATCTTGGGACGAAGAGGGTCCTACAACTCAGCGCTTCGAGCTCATCGAAGGAAGCGGTGCGTGCTTTCGATGCAACAACCATGGCGTTCCTTGGGGCTAAACCTAGGACCAACTTCCCTGTCTCTCCGTAGTTTCTCTCCGGCCACTTGTCACGATCTACGAACTCCGATGGCTGATTCCAGAACATTCAATCGGAGAGGCACTCAAGTTCTTCACGGCGAATATCACGAGGTCAGTCCACAGAGATCAACTTGAGCAGCTTGAGCAACACGTTATCCAGTGGTCCTCAAAAATTGTCGCTGGAGATCGCGAGCTCTCCGGCGGATACACGAGGTTCGGCTCGTCAAGCAACAATCCAAAACCTAAAGATATGTGTCAATCATCTAGGTCAGAAGCTTTGCATTTGATTTTCGGTTCGATATGGCTAAGTGGTTGGAGTATTACGGATTTTTTTTTTCGGTCTGATATGGTCCGATCCAATTATCGGTCCGGTTAGGTCCAGTTCCCGAGATCATCGATCCAGTTCCCAGTTCCAGCAAATTGCGAATCGAGATCATTGGTCCAATTTTCTGTTCTTGAGGGGAACTAGACTGGATCGAGAACTGATCACTCCTAATCAGAAGTCAACAAAAACTTTGTTTTCACTAGAAGGAACTTTTCTTGCTTCCTTTCACATGTAGCTGGCCCAAAGTAAATCCACTCATCCGCCAAAATCATATCAAAACACAGAAAAGAATTGCACTTGCATCATTGCCATTTGAAGAGGGAACTGATGACATACACTGTTCTTACAACTAACCAGGAAGAAGAAAGAAATATGCAGATTTTCGCATCTCTTTACAGCTTACAGCATAAAAATTCTTTTTCGATAAACAGATAGAGCAACATTACACAACACCCTTCGCCAAAGTGTGTGCGCTTTCCGCAGCCTAGTCTTGACAGATTTACCGCCACAGTTTCTTGATGGAGTCAAGTAGAATCTTAGCAGATTGTTGTCGAGATTGTTCAGAAAGTGTTTCACACTCCGATTCCTCGTTAACAGAGACTCCTCCCTAGTCCTCAGGCCAATCCCTTTGCTCTCAGCGACTCCTGTACCATTCAAAGATCCAGCCCATCGATGCTGGAGGAGTTCCGACTGCAACTGCAGTCGAGCCTCTGGCTTATAGCACCAATTGCTTCCTGACCAGATTTTCAGCGGCATGATGTTCCTCAACGGCACATTTGCTCTCCCTCCTTCCTCTGAATCAAACCCCCACACATTCCATGCTTTTCGCCAACCAGGCAATTTCTTGAACGGTTTCTCATCAACCCCACCAGCAATAGAACCCTCATCCTCTGATGCAGACTCGGTACTCTCCGTCCTGTCATCGTTGCTGGAGTTTGAGCTCGAAACCCTCTATTCTTCCTCCGCAATGAGTAATTTTGCCCCGTAAAATAGTTCTGCGGAGGCAGGAGAGATCTTCATATCCGATACCAACTTCACATCATCATCCGCTAAACCTCCTTTCCTAGAGGAATTCAGCCGCTTGAAACTCCTCCGCCTCTGTGGACAAAATTGCTCCTTGTAATAATCCCTAATCTGAGAAGGCCCACCTGGGCTCCTCACATCATCATCCGCCAGCCATGATTTTAGGAATGAGTCGTTAAAGCCGAATCTTTTGAATAGACAGCGAAACTCGCCAAAATAGGTCATAATACCGCTAGTTCTGTTTTCCCAGTGCAGGAAATCAAAGCGGAAACAATACACAGGTTGAAAAAGCCCTAGCTGCAGAAGCATCATCAGGGAAATATTAGACAAGCTAATTCACTTCAACTGGGCTTGGGTAGGGTGCGCCAGGCAAGGGCTATAGTGCAACGCCGAGCGACACGCGAGAGGCCCAGTAGCAAGCTACTGTGACGGCCTCTCCCCCTAAAAGAATTAATTTAATATCATGTGGGCCGATGGCCCACGTATCAGATATTAAACTGATAAGAACAGATACTACACTTGATCTTAGCCAAAAGGCCGAGAAAGGTATGAATGCAAACGCTGCCTAGTCACCTCTTTTGTCTCCTGCTCTAGTGCGTGATACTTTTTGGATCCCTGATGTGGGACTCGATTTCATTTCACATCCCAGAAAAGAAGAATAACTAATACCAGACTTGGAAGCCTCCTGGAGACCTCAGTGGAGCTGGAGTCGGAATCCAAACGTAGAAGAAAAATCTTTTGCAGTCACTTGGCTTAGAAACACAATGGATTTGCGATTGAAGACTTCCATTCACTTACTACGAGGAAGAAGACAATAAGAAACTCGAAAAATAGAAATTAACTCTAAATTTTGGGAGCTCCCTCACTTGAGGAAGTCCCTCCAAAAATGGGTATGCCATTTATCGTGACGAGCAATCGGTATTCTTTAGCAATAGGCGAAAGAATAGTTCGCTCCGTGCTCCCCACGTGGCTGCGTGACTCTTCCTTTGGAACGACCTCATGTTTCTTAGACTGGTCTTGTTGCTATGTTCTCCAGTCTTTTCCTTTGCGGGACTTAGAGCTGTTCGTGCTGCTACCGCTGGTGGAATCATCATCTTCCAATAGTGGAGTGGAGCATTGCGTCCATTTTTAACTTGCATCGGCACCTATCGGGTCCGTTTTGGTTTCTCAAAATGGGAGCTAAGTTCAGGCACCATGGCGGTGAAACGAGTGAGGTTTGCACGTGCAGATAACACACGGTCTTCCAGTCCTGTTGACACCTAAATTTTGATTTTTCTTTTTTCATTCATATTATACAAAATTGAGAATTAATTCTCACCAAAAATATTTCTCCATGCATTGCATATTTATTTTTTCTACATTGCATTTTGCATCGACGGTGGGGAATTGAGCTTAAATTGACGAGCAATGGATCCGAGCAAGCTTGAGAAATTCGGCTAAGGCTAGGAATGAGTGTGCAGAAAATTATGAGAGTTTTTTGGACTTATTTTTCAGATTTATTCTAGTCCATTATGACTTTTGAAAAATCTGAATTTTAAGAGTTTTAAGGGGATGAAACTCTTTAAAAATTAGAATTTTGGATCCTGCGGTTGAAAGCTAATCCTATGCTCGGAGTCTAATCCTACGGTCATTAGAATTCACCTTGTGCCTATATAAGCTAACTTAAGCTTAGGGTTGAAGAGGCCAATTCATTACTTGAAGACACGGCAGAGTGAGGGTCTTGGTAAAGAGTTTCTGTGAGAGACACCATCAGGAAGGAGGCCATTGATTGCATGCACAGCCGAAGCTCTCAAAAAATATAGAGCATACGGAAAGAGGAAGAGAAGACTTTCTTGGGATTGATCCGTGCCTCCACTACAGGAGACAAACAACAAAACAAAAGCTTTTGTTTCCTCTCTTTTTTTTCTTTTTTTCTTTCTACAAGTGATGCTCGTATACAAGTGCAAGAAGGGGAGCTCCCGGCCAAGGAGGAGTACAGGCTTTGCACAATAAAGACACACGTGCAGAAAATTGGAAGAAGAAAAAGGCAAAGAGGAATAGTCAAAGGGGTTGTTTCACCTCTGTTCCAGCACTATTTCGCTGCTGTCTGGTGCTATTTTTGCTGCAGTTTTGGTGCTGAATTTTACTGCAGGTTTTGGGAAGGTCTACTTGCTGTTTAGGGGTGTTGTTTCGCTGCTCTTTACATCTAAAACAGCACTTCTTTAGACAGTTTTGACTAACTATTTAGTGCAGAATTTCGCAGATTGTTTGGTAGCAAATAGAACTCGAAAGGTGCGATTTGGGACAAAATTCCAGCTTGTGCGCGTGCAGAATTTTTAGCTTGGAAAAGGTAAAAGTTCTCGACTTTTGATTGCAATTCGTGCTTGTTTTACTTGGAAAACTTGCATATGTGTTCTCGTGCTTTGATGAACATGTTTGATTTGCAATAAAAGTTTGAAAAAGTAAAAGCTTTTATCAACTTTATGCTAGAACCGAATATGGAGCATTGCTGCATAAAATTCTGATCCTTTGAGTAAATTCGGTTTGGTCATGAAATTACGTGAATAGTTCATGAGAATCGATATAACTTGTTTGGAAAAACTCTTTTCTCAAAGTTCAAAAACTGTTCGGCATCTTTCTAAGATCAAAATTGAATCGAAAAAGATATGAATTTTTGGTAGACCTAGATTTTCGGCATTCTCTTCACCGAATTCGCCATGCTTGTGGACGATCTTTGCTTTGAATTCCCACTTTGTGTTGGTTGAATAGCCTTATCCTTGATTATCTGATGATATTTGGTTGTTGTGGGTAAAGTTTTGTTAAATTGGATAATATCTAATTTTCGATGATCATCTGAATTGGATAATATCTAATTTATTTTGCACTGGATAATTATCTCATACTCATCAAATCGGTTGGATTGTCTCATCTCGTGTGGTTATTTGATGTTATGGATTTCAATTATTTGAATTGGATAATTATCGAATTTTTGAAAATTATCTGAATTAGTTAGCAATTTTTTTTTTAAAATTAAACAAGCCTGGGTTGACTTTGCTTCTCGTCTGATTGATTTTTTTTTTGTCATGTTTGTTTATCGTTATTTATTATATAGTTTGCACATTTATAAACAAACATGCACATAATATATGCTCCTTTGTGCCTAGACCCTTTGAAAAAATAAATTGCATGCCTTAGCCACGATCTTATGGAATGGGACGGCAATTTAGTATAGAATTTCATATTCCGCCCTTTGGTAATAAGGGTGATGTTATTCTATACAATTATCCGCATACTGACTCGAATCTCCGAGGACATAGCGGATAAAATTCTTCTCTAGCCCAGATCTTTGGGAATGAGCGAATTTATCGGAAAAATCGGAATTAAAAGGTATATTATGGGCATTTTTGTTTATTTTTGTTCAATCTTTGCATTTTGATTGTTTGTTTCATTAAATAAAAACCCAAAAAAAATAACTCCCATTCTTAATAGTTAATCATGCCGAAAGACTGTCTTTATGTCATAAATATCATCTAATATAAGTTAAGACTTTGAGAAATCATTTTCTTAGATTAAATTGGATGATAACTCATTTTAAGGCATGTTTTCATAATAGTTGTCATTTAATCCGAAAATACAAAAAAAAATCATTTTTGCATATACATGGTCATTCATGTTATTTTCAAAGGAAAAGTTATTCAATTCACAATCATCAATGGAAATGGATTTTTTATGAAATTTGGTACCGAAAGGGCATTAATTTTTCCAAATTAATGTAATCAAGTCTCCGGACTCATTTTCTCTGGTTCGCAGAAATAAATTAATTCTCCCGTTAATTTATTTAGGTTTCTAATCGACCTACCAAGAACGATTAGTGGCGGCTCCAAATTGAATAAGCTTTGCATGAAAAGAACTTAAGTTGCAATTCGGTAGGACATGGGAGGGTCTGAATTAAGTTAGTCAATTAACCTAATAATCGTTAGCCTCTAATTGTTAGGTCGCGACAGTGTTTGACTTTAGGACACTCGAGAAGATGTGTTCTAATAGGCCGACCATGTCGATTGTCAATGGAATGTTCAAAGGGGATGCAATAATTCTCCATCAACCTCTGAAACCTGCTTTCTCAGCCAATGGATTTACTCATCTATGGAGATGTTGACGACAATGATGGTTCCATTAGTGGCTTAATGGTTTCCTCCGTGGCATCCTTGGAGAAGATATGGGCGAAGAGGTCAGACGAGGAGAAATCTGTCGGCAATTTGTCAAAGAGCACTAGGGGAAGTGCCAAGTGGGGGAGGAATGATGGTCTCCAACGAAAGGAGACTGACTCAGTCAAAAGAGACCATAAGCCCAAATGATGACCAGTTAAACATGGATACAGAGTGGGTGCACTGGTGGGGGCACGGGGGAAAGGAAAACCATTGAAAAAAATTCCCTTGAGCACCAAAAAAGGACCAGCCGCCGTTAAAAGAGGGGGACGCACATTGGAGAAGGGGGGAAGAAGGCTCGGTTTCATTTCTTGGATTCTCGCAATCGCTCAGGATTCTCGCTGAAACCCTGGATGCTCGCTCGGCCATTGCCATCGTCATGTACCCTTCTTCACTCTATACTCGGAAAGAAGAACCACTTGGGACGGTTTTCCTGGTTGTAAGCAGAGGACGTTGATTTCGATTCTAGGGCAATTGTTTTTTCTACTGTTGATGATTTTTATCTTGCAGTTTCGTAATTCTGAGACTTGGAAGTTTTGTGGATGATTATCAATTAAGTTTGTGCTGGATTATGGTTTGGAGGTTTTGTGGATGATGAAAAGTCAGCTTAAGAAGTTGTAGTTATTGCTTGTTGGAGGCTTCGCTACTTCAGCTCCTCTTTACACTTAGGAAGGGATACTTGTTCAATCAGATCACCCTCAATTCATATACGACGACATGGTGTTAATTGCTTTTGATTTATCTGCTCCAGGATAATACTCGACTTGTGAATCACATCCATCTTGCCATATGGTCACAGCTTGTTGCTTGCTTTAATTCCTCAGTTCATCTTCAGATATAAGAAACTGATCATGTTAATCTAGCCCAACAAGTTAGAAATGCAGAAATTATCATTTGCCTATGCCAATTCGATGCTTTACTTGGTGGGACTGACATCGTTAGTTATCAATCTGTTTATTCTTTTGCTTCCCGATTGATAAACTGTCAACCTGATTGGTCTTCTAAAAGTAGTTTGCTTGCCTTTTCATCTTCGTGTTAAGTTATACCTAGTCGCGGATGATGTGTGACTTGGGATTTTGAACCTGCTTTAGCTTGCTTTCCATTACAAGGATAGTATTGTACTTGCCTTTTGGGTCTTTACTCCTCAGTTCACGTTATGCTGTGGTATTTCGTTGATCTACTTTCATGGAACCATCATCTCCTGGCGCATCTTATCTACCCTCAGTTGCGTTCCCTGTCATACAAATTTTGGGTTTGTTCTTCATTCTGGAGTCTCCCAGATGCCTGAATCATTGAACTGGACAACGAAGCCAAGACCATGAAACATTTGTTGTAAGAAAGATCACCATCAGATAGTCACTTGCAAGTAATAGTCCATCGAGAGGAGGGAGTGAAGTCTGCTTACAACGCAAAAGCACTACGTAGCCTCCGGAACCAAGCAAGAAATTGGAGCTAAGCGTTTTTTTATTATTATTATTATTATTATTATTATTATTTCTCGTTTTAAATGCAGATTGGTACGGATTTTCTACGCTGATCTCTTTTCACCATATTTTTATGACAGGCGAGAGGGCAACTCCACATCGATGGCAAATCCCACAGAGGTATAGAATCAGCTCTGACAAGCTCCCAGGTGCCCACCAGTTTCTCAGCCGATCTGCGTGCGGATTTTAGCCCGAATTGTCAAATCAACTCGTTGTATTTTATTTTAAAGTACTCAAACCCCAAAATGGGAAGGACAGAGCCCACCTGTTGGAGGTTTTCTATTTATCGCAGTTTAATTTCCTGCAATTTAATTTCTGCACCATAAAACCCCAAAATAGGTAGGCCGAACCAAGGCTGATCCCTTTATTGGAGGTCCTTTATTTATCGCAATTTAATTTCCTGCAATTTAATTTCTGCACCATAAAACCCCAAAATAGGTAGGCTGAACCAAGGCTGATCCTTTTATTGGAGGTCCTTTATTTATCACAATTTATCTTCCTGCAATTTAATTTCTGTATCATCAAACCCCAAAATGAGTAGGTCGAATCAAGGCTGAACCCTTTATTGGAGGTCCTTTATTTATCGCAATTTAATTTCCTGTAATTTAATTTCTGCACCATAAAACCCCAAAATGGATAAGCCGAGCCAAGGTTGATCCCTTTATTGGAGGTCCTTTATTTATCGCAATTTAATTTCTATACCATAAAACCCCAAAATGGGTAGGCCGAACCAAGGCTGATCCATTTATTGGAGGTCCTTTATTTATCGCAATTTAATTTCTTACAATTTAATTTCTGCACCATAAAATCCCAAAATGGGTAGGCCAAATCAAGGCTGAACCTTTTATTGGAGGTCTTTTATTTATCGCAATTTATCTTCCTGCAATTTAATTTCTGTACCATCAAATCCCAAATGGGTAGGCCGAGCTAAGGCTGATCCCTTTATTGGAGGTCCTTTATTTATCGCAATTTATCTTTCTGCAATTTAATTTCTGTACCGTCAAACCCCAAAATGGGTAAGTCGAATCAAGGCTGAGCCCTTTGTTGGAGGTCCTTTATTTATCGCAATTTAATTTCTTGCAATTTAATTTCTGCACCATAAAATCCCAAAATGGGTAGGCCAAGCCAAGGCTAATCTCTTTATTGGAGGTCCTTTATTTATCGCAATTTATCTTCCTACAATTTAATTTCTGTACCATCAAACCCCAAAATGGGTAGACCGAGCCAAGGCTGAGCCCTTTGTCGAATAAAGGCTGAGCCCTTTGTTGAAGGTCTTTTATTTATTGCAATTTAATTTCAGTACCATCAAACCCCACGATGGGTAGGCCGAGTCAAGGCCGAGTCCCCCATTGGAGGTTCTTTAGTTTCCGCAATTTAATTTCCTGTAATTTAATTTCCGCACCATTAAACCTCAGAAGGGAGGGCCAAGCCAAGGCTGGGCCATCCACTAGAGGTCTTTACTTACCGCCATTTAATTTTATGTAATTTAGTTTTTGTACCATCAAGCCCTAGAATGAGTAGGCCGAGTCACCTGCTGAAGGTTGTAACATTGCACAGAAGTCGTTAGTACACTCCCTCTTTCGGATTCAGGGAATTTTTAATGCTTTGAAAATACCAAAAAAATGTCACCCACATATATTCCATTTAAAAAGTGAAAATACAAAAAGAGAAAACCCCACTAGAACCTTAGGAATAAACCAAGCCTGAGTTGCCAAATTAGGATATCCATGAAATTAAGGTACTGAAAGGGCATTAGTTTTAATTAACTAGCGTTACCAAGTCCCCAAACTCATAATCTTTGGTTCGGAGAAGTAATTTAGTTCTTCCGCTAATTTAATTTGGCTTCTAATCAACCTACCAAAAATGATTAGTGGCAACTCCAACTTCTAAAATCATTTGAACAAAAACCAAAGTTGCGATTCGGTAGGACTTGGGAGGGTTCGTATTAGGTTAGTCCATCTAATTAACCTAATAATCCGTTAACTTGAAATTTTTGCACCGATCTAACAATCTTTCGGGTCGCGACAATTGTTAAAGGTAAAGAAGATCACGTTTGTAGATTGAAACGCTCCTTGTATAGTCTCAAGCAATCTCATGGCAATGATACAAGAGATTTGATAGATTTATGTTAAGTCATGGTTACTCACGAAGTGCATAACAGTTGTGTGCACTATAAAAAATTGCGTGATGGTTTTTTTGTTTATTTGCTATTGTATGTGGATGACATACTTATTGCAACAAAGGATATGTCAAAGATACAATTGTTAAAGAGACAACTTAGCAGAGGATTTGAGATGAAGCATCTTGGAGCTTCCAATAAAATTCTAGGTATGAAGATTCACAGAGATAGATAGGTTGAGAAGTTATACTTTTCGATAAAGGGATATATTGAGAAATTGCTTGAACGTTTTGGCATGAAGAATGAAGTGCTTGAATGTTTCGGCATGAAGAATGAAGTGCTTAAATGTTTCGGCATGAAGAACTAAATCAGTAAGTACTCCTTTGGCGTCCCATTTTAGACTTTTTGCTTCTTTGTCATCTAAAACCGAAGAAAGGAAGATGAGATGTCTCAAATTCCATATTCCGCTATGGTTTGGACTCGTCCAAATATTTTCCAAGTAGTTAGTGTTGTGAGTAGGTATATGACATATCCAAGTAAAGCTCATTCGCAAACAGTGAAGTGGATTCTTCAATATATCTAGAGTACCTCAGATGTTGGTTTGGTCTTTGATAGAGGTTATGATTATTCAGTTGTTAGCTTCGTTCATTCTAGCTATGCAGGTGATCTCGACAAAAGAATATCTTTAATAGGTTATATTTTTACGATTGGCGATTCCGCGGTTAGTTGGAGAGCAACTTTGCATAATACAGTTGG
>JAGVVM010006740.1:0-16504 GCA_019149425.1 Psidium friedrichsthalianum
ACATTTGTCTTTATCTCTCGTTTTTGATTTTGTTCCCGTTTACATATGTGAAATCTTCGATGTCCCTAATCACATAATTACAAGTTATAAACTTGTTTTCCTCCCCAGCTCTTTGGTCTCGAGTTTAGCCTTATTTAGCTTTGGTTCCACCAGTTTTCGACTCGCCGTGCGCCGTCATTGCCATCGTGCCATTTTGCGCGTTCCAGCTGTTCCTTCGGCTGATCGTTCTACTTCTTCATGGTGAGACTTAATCCTCTAATCTTTGATTAGGATGTTAAGACATACTATGGACAGCTCTAGTGTCCGATTCGAGTAAATCGGGTGTTGGGGATAATTGCAATGTCGAAATCTGGCTGTATTTGTACAAATCTTTCCTATGGCGAGCTTTGGTGTATATTTATTTTTGGCTTGGTAACATGTTGCTTTTGTTTTGTCCGAATCTTAGGCATATCTTGGGTGCTTGATGTGGGTCCCTTGCGAGGTTTGGGGTATCGCAAAATGGATTTTTTCAGGACTTTTTTCTCAAACATAGTACAAATAGTATTTTGAGGTCACTGTTCCACAACGACCCACCAAACACTGTTCATCGTGCTTTCCAATTTGATTTTATTTAAGAATGACAATGTTTTTTGTGGGTCTCGGGTGGTTCGAATACCGTGAAAAATAAATTTTGAGGCATTTTTGCAAAATCGGCTCGAACACCTATATATAGAATTACTATTTCACAAATATTTGTCGGCCCGTGTTTTTATTCGAAATAATATTTGATGATTATCCACTTATCCTTGAACTTAATTATTTGGTCATCTTGGTCATCACCATGAGATGGGTCATTTTTCAATAAAAATTGAAGGCCGTAGACAAATTGATTGGCTTTAGTGCATTACTGTAGACACCTTTGTTGAAATATTTGGTAACATCTTTTGAAAAGGTAGCCTACGTACCTTACCGAACTACCATTTTTTCTAAATGAATTTTATTGATTTTATTGCCTGGATGGCATGTGGCGATGATTTTCGCCTAGCTTAATTGCTTATTATTTTTACATTTGTTTTTAATCACCTTTTCTCTTTAAAAAATCCATAAATATTCATAAAATTGAAAATCACTTTGGACAGCCTTGGGCAATTCTAAGGCAACCATTTTGAAAAAATGCTTTTTTCATATTTTTTTATTTTTTTAATATTTTTCAAAAAGACAAAAATACTTGAAAATTCGGGAAAATAACCATTTGAGGCCAAAAAATTACACAAAATAGTCAATATTTTTCTTTTAAATCCCTTTCATGTTGGCCGTGCAAATTCGAAAATTCCAATTCGGGTCATGTGTTCCGTCACGAGCATAATCTCAAATCGCACCTAGAGAAAATCCATTTTGAGTCAATTTATTTTCATTTTCCACTTTGAGGGAGTTGTGACATTATCCTCTAATAGTCCAAATTTTTCATCTTGGTCCAATTGTACCTAGATTGATCACTTTCCCGTAGGCGCTTTGGATTGAGATTGCTTGTTTTCTTCAGATGAGTTTCCTCCTCCGAGGTATCATCGATTGTCGCTGGCCTCGATCTTCACTCGACGGCGACTCCTCGTACGGTCGCAAACCTCGGCCGCAAGCCTTCCCCAATTCTACATCCATGGATGCTCGGCAGCGATTTCGTAGGAGCGAGACACCCAGATCATCACACTGCTTCATTCACTAACAAAGGGAAGACTCACACTCGGAGAGACTTTATGTGTAAAATAGGAAGGAGTTTACCGCAAATTCCATGATTATATGAGGAAGGCATCTCAGTTAAAGGAATAAAAAAAGAGGTTCCCACCATGTGAAGGAATGATGAAATTTGACCATGACAAAGTTGAGAGTGAGTGTGTGAGACTTGGTGGAGAAACTGCTAAAAGGGAGAGGGGGACGACTGAAAGGAAAACTCCCCATGTGCTGCCGTCGAGCTCTCTCTAAGAGGAGTGACTATTCACCCCGTCCATGGCACATCATTTGATTCAGATATTGAAGTCGAGAAAAATCGAATTCATAGTAGCTCCTTATGAGGCTGATGCATAATTAGCTTATCTCTCAAGTCTTGAAGAAGAGAAAGGTGGACTTGCAGCTGTTGTAATAGACATAGTGATCTGATAGCATATGGTTGTCAAGCTATTGTATTTAAAATGGATAGGTTTGGCAACGTTGAGGAGATATGTTGCTGTAGATGGTTTTTGATTCCACAAATAGAAACACCTTCCTTTCAAATTTCGACATGGCATTATTTACCAGTATGTGTGTCTTAGCCGGCTGCTTTTTCCTTCCATCTATTCCTGGAATAGGGACAAAGAAAGCTCACTCTCTGGTTTCCAAGTATCGAAGCACTCGACCATGTGTTTCAGCTTTGAAGCTTGAAAGGGAAATCAAATGCTTGAATATTATAGCAAATCTTTCCATGAGGCAAAGAGGTATTCCAGCATGCTCGAATCTATGACACTATCACAAAGAAACTCCGACACATCAGACATCTTTCGGAAAAGCTCCTGCAGGCTCTAGATGGAGAGCTAGATTTCCTTGGACTAGGAATCCCCCCCATCAATAGCTATTGCAATTGCGAAGGGAAGAGTGAACCTATCAAACATGGAAGCATTTGATAATTGTCAAAATTCTGGATGCCATGAGCCTATTGGCATCATACCAGCTTCACTTCAACTTTGGCAACATGACGCTACTGCTTTATCTGTAGAGAAAGACTGCTTCTTCTGAGCATCTCAAATGAATATATGAAAGCAGATTTCACGTCAATGATGGAACAGCTCAATTTACAGGAAAGGAAGTTTAGCAATGAAGCAGCCGCGCTTTTAGACTAATGTTATCACCAGAAACCTCCCCAGCTTTGGTGAGCGTGGCGATTACTAAAAGCATGTCTTCGAAGATCCTGACAACAATCCTTTCAAAAAAAAAAAGTTGGCAAAATTCACTCGAGTCCAATGAAGAAGAGTTTCAAGAATCCATTCGGCGCACCTGGAAACTCATGCCAAAAAAAAAGGAGAATAATTCTTTTGAACTAGAATTTTCCTTGTCAAATCCTATTAATATCCTCACAATCTAATTTTCTACTTTCTTTTTGACAGGATTAAAAGTCCATCTACAGTCTAGCTATGGATCGTCCATATGTCATATTCGTATTGCATTTTCTTCATTTTTCACTTAAAAGATCCAAATCCCAGATTGCGGTAGGCTCTGCCCCCCTACTTGGTAATGTAAAGATCTCCTGCTTCCATCTTTTGTATTTTGATTTCCGCATTATCAAATCCATAATTGATAGGCTGAGCCGTTTGCTGGAGATCATAACACTGCACAGAAGTTATCAACTCACTCTCTCTTTCCGGCTTCAGGGAATTTTAATGCTTATCTTTATTTATTGCAATTTTCTTCATTTTTCGCTTAAAAGATCTGAACCCCAAATTGCGGTAGGCTCTGCCCCTTACTTAGTGGTGTAAAAATCTCATACATTCTATCTTTTGTATTTTGATTCCGCATTATCAAATCCCAGAAAATGGTAGGCGGAGCCACCTACTAGAGGTCATAACACTGTATAGAAGTCGTTAACTCACTCCCTCTTTCTGACTTCAGGGAATTTTAATGCTTATCTTTATTTATTGCAATTTTCTACATTTATCGTTTAAGATCCGAGCCCTAGATTACGGTAGGCTCTGCCCCCTACTTGGTGGTGTAAAGATCTTTTGTATTCCATTTTTTATATTTGGATTTTCGCATTAGCAAATCCCAGAATCAGTAGGCTAAGCTGCCTATTGGAGTCATAACACTGCACATAACCCGTATGTCATATTTACATATGTCACGTCATCATGTCATATTTTTATGTTATGTCGCCTTTGCTATGTCATTTTATGTCATGTCATTTGAATTTTTTTAGATTTGCATTTAATTTATGCCATTGCATTTTAGAATAATTTTATACATTGCGTATAGTAAAACTTTTCATGTATTCATAAAAGAAAGAATGAAAACCAACAAAATATATATTTTTTATGTGACGCATGCTCCCTGAGCTTACTTGATTTATGGATGTTCAATTAATTGTTTGTGCACCTGCATGATAACCTTTGTTAGTGCCTTAGGTTAAAATCGATCAATGCTCTGCCTTATCAAATGATTTTTCATAAAATAAAAATGGTACCGAAAGGGCGTTAGAGTGATCCAGTGTAACCAAGTTCTTGGATTTTGAATCTCTAGTTCGTAGAAGTAATTTAGTTCTCCCGCTAATTTACTTAGATTTCTAATCAACGTATCAAGAACGATTAGTGGCGACTCTAAATTGAATAACATTTGCATGAAAAGAACCTAAGTTGCGATTTGGTAGGACTTAGGAGGGGTCTGAATCAGGTTAGTCAATTAACCTGATAATCCGTTAACCTAAAAATTCACCTGATGGAATTTTTAGGGTCGCGACAATCATTGATGACTTAGCAAATATGTACCCATAATGAGACTTGACGAAAATATGGAATACGTAACCATAATGTGACTTTGGGTAATATGTAGTTACAGAGGCGAAAAATGTAGCCTTGGAAGCGGAATACGCAACCTCGTGCAGCCTAATGCGTTTGACGCGAGGCAGCTAGAGCGATAAGGTGCCAACCTGAGACTGTTAGTTTACGTGGGTTGAGGCACGGACCTGATGCGTATGATACGCGGGTCGGACCTGGCGCCTATATGATGCGAGTCAAATTGGCTATTAAGCCTAGGCTCAAGATTGAGCGTGCATGCATATGTATTTGCATTGATTGTCCTGGATTGGACATGTTTGATTTAAATGTATGATTATTTATATCGAGCCATTAATTGACTATTATTTAAAATCTTGAGATTGTGGTCCCGGATTGGACCTGGTTTGGTATTGCTTTTATGGTTGGCCTTTTTATGGCGGATTCTTTTTTATCATGAATTGCCCTTGATATTTTCTAGCCTTATGGTTTTGAATACCTGAGGTGAGACTTGAGAGTTTAGTCTGAGAAGTTTGGTGTCTTGAGAAGGGATTAAGAGTTAGCTTGCTGAGATTTGTTCTCATAGGTAATTTTTCCTTTTGTCAGACCTCAGACCACCGCAATGAATGCGATACCGATAAGACAGGGAATCCCGATGGACATAGACTATGAGACGCAGTCTTTCCCTAGACCAGATGGTGGAATGGATGACGATGGGTAGGATGGAGGTAGAAGCCTCTTTGTAGAAATTTGTATGATTTACTAGTTAATGGAGAAGAAACTGCCGACCTAAGCCCCTTTTTGTTGTAAAGGTCGAGCAATGAGATGTCATGAGACACGAAACTTTTTAACTGTGTATATAACGTCATCCTAAGAATTGTATGAAAGGGCATGTAATATACGAAGTGGTTTGTTGTAATATAAAGGTTTGGGTTTGATATACTTGATTGGTCTGTCTCTCTCTTTATCCCTTTCCTGTGTATATGGTGGGAGGAGTTTGTTTTCGTTGTGGTAGGAACTCTAAGGTCATTTGGTTTACGACGAGTTTCCTAGGCCGTCGTGGTTGATGACCAAGCAATCGTAAAGATATGACAAGGATGTCGCGTGGCTCACGGGTTCGGGCGTGACAACTGGGGCCCTTAATTGTTCCTCAAGAATTTGCATTGAGTACTCAGACAGCAGGTAAGCCAGGTGGCTTTATATTAGCCAACACAACTTCTCAAGTAGTTATAACATCTCCTACTACAAGTATGCCTCATCCTTGGCCGTTAAGTCCAAACAAGAAGCTACATACGTCCCTTCTCTAGATTTCACCTTGCCGACTAACGGAATTGCCATCCCTCTAATGATGATCAAAATGCAAGAAGAGTTTGATGCTTGTACAAAGGCTTGATCGAAAAGCTCAAACCACAGAGAGTTTCGAAAAAGGAGGTGCAGACATCTGCTCCTCTCGCCCTAACTGCTCTAGAAACAGCAGCTATTGTATCATCTATGGATGCACCCACTACTTCTACCAAAAGATCTCCACAAAAGTCCTCATCAAGGAAGTTGCTGATTTATCGAAAGATTCTGAGGAAACTAGTCTACCAAAAGAGACATCTGGTGGGTCTTCTTCACCTCTTCCTGCTCCAGAAGTTAGTCTGTCTACTCTAGATCTTCTTAAGTCTCAGGACCTGCCTAAGGAAAATGTCAGATTAGTTAAGATCTTCTAGAAAGTGATGAGGGTTTGATTGACGAAAGACGTGAGGATGATGATGATGGAGTCTTTCAAAACTTTGAGGCTTCAAATGTTTCGATTTTGAGCCTCTTTTTGCTGGCCTATAGTTTTTAAGCAAAATGCATGAAAAGGCTTGGTCCTTCTTTTCAAAAAGAACTCTAAGTTTTCCATGAGTGGTGGATTTCGAGTGCTTTAACTCCGATAGGATCTTTCTCTCTGAAACACTCGAAAAGCACAAACTCCTGAAAGTTTGCACAATGGAGGATCCATCCTGTCCGAACTTGATCACACCGTTTTACTCCAATCTACATTTTTCCTAACTCCTCACTCTTTCGTTTTCACATATGAAAGAACAACTATACTATCACCACTAAGGAATTGGGTGAGATTCTCCAGACTAGCTCCCTTCCTCATTAAAGTTGGAGATCTCTTCAAATGAAGCATATAGTTTCATTTTGGAAATGCCAACTTTACTTGTGATTTTCAAAAAATTGTGCCAATCAATTTTTTACCCCTACAAGTGAATCTCCTTCAAAAAAGTCCTGACTCTTATCCTCCATCCTAATCCTCATCCTCAAATGATGTGTCAAGATTTGAAGCAAAGGTTTTGTGGGCTCTGCTCATTGGATTTCCACTGTCTATCTCTCACCTCATCATCTTGCACATGCACCAAAATGTAAAGAGGAAAAAAGGAGGTCTATCGTATGGAGCACTTATTGGATGGATTTTTAAGAGAAAAGCGTTGACATCTCTTGGGTCTCCAAGGAATACTTCCCTCAAATCATCCTTGGGGAGAAGACTCTTGAGAAAATGATGCTGAGGATCTCTCTAGAAGGATGGGTTAATATGAAAGATGAGGTAGTTGCCATTGAACATGAAGATAATAAGCGTGCCAAAGAACTGCTCAAGGAAAGATTTGCTGAACAGCTCATTTCAAGGAAAAGGTAGAAAGGCAAGGCTCTTGTAGCCAAGAAGGTCTTGCATTCCCCCAGATCTGAAAGAGTTGAATCTTCAACAAGACCCTTTGCCCCTCCGCTATCGGATATCATGTCTACTATTTAGTCGGATGTATGGGATCTAAAGTTGTCCCTAACCCAAATATCGAAGCATCAACCACATTCAATCCATTCCTGAGCCTTCCTTGTTCTCATATGGTTCAAAGACATGCAAGCACATCAGCACTAAATGAATTTTCTTTATGCATGCGCATGACTATCTAATTCAATTTTCTACTCCTGTTTTGCTAAATATACCTTCGTCTCAAGGCCCTTTTCAATGAAACTGATGTATTCAACTCTTTTGTGCCTATGTTATTTATATTCCATATCTTTTTGATTGATGACAAAAAGAAAATGAGAGAATGTGTATGTAGGATATACAGGATCACATAGCATGTTTATAGGTGCACAAATTAATTGATTTCCAAACGCTAAGGGAAGCATAGAAATAGGGAGGAGCCTAAGGACAAGTCAAGAGAACAAAAATTCTCTCTACAGATGTTTATCTCAATTTGATTATCTCAAAAAATCTTGAACAATGACTAAAGATCTTGATCCAATACTTTCAAAATGAAAAGATCAACTTAGTCAATTCTTCTCTAGATTCATTTCTAAATCTTTTTCAGAGAAATCACTTATCTATGAATTGCCTTATCATTGAAATATCAGCTATGTAGATTTTTACAATATTGCACTCTATAAGCTCTGTCTCACTTTACATCTGCAGGATACTTTTACCATCATAAAAAAGGAGGAGATTGTTAGAGAAACATCTCATAAAATATTTTGATAATTTTCAAACTACCCTTTAGTATTTGATTTACCTTTGGTGTGCAGATATTTGATATATGTAACTAAGGATCACATATTACCTATCGATTAAACATCAGGTGAAATCTGAAGTATTTTAGTAAAATAGCCGTTAAGGACCTCAAAAGATCTATTTGTTAACTATTTGATATCGGATTTTGAAAGATCAGGTCAAATTGTGACATTCTGAATTTCGACCCTTTTTGGAAATTTGAATACAGAATAGTTATTTCATAGAGGTGCTATAAATGGATCTCACTCAAACTGATCACTTCGGGATAACTAACCGAAAGGAAAGGTTAGCTAAGAATATAAGCACGTGAACCAATGATCGATACGCGTGACTTCTAAAAACCACCCATTAGTTTAAGAATTTATTTAAAGTTGTCATCTTATGAATGAGGCGCGAATTGAGTTCCGAAATAGGACAATCAACTCTCATGAGTGCCACAATTGTGAATTTGGACATTGCTTAGGAAGGCGTGAAATGGACAGATTGGTCTCGGAGTGCCAAGCGAAAAAGGGCAAAATTATAAATTTCTATCTTGCTCTCGGTTTGAGTTAGAATCCATAGCATGAGAGTAGGAGTATTTTTAGCGAGACTAGAAAAATTATTCGGTGACATTCTATGTCTTTTTTCATCGCGATTGAGCTAAATCAGTCCCATTGAGCCCCGATCGGACCCGAATCTACAAAAATTTCGAGAAGTGTCTTGTCGATCACCTTTTTGACTAAGTTTGACTCAATTATTGGTGTCTAAACTTTATCAGTCCAAAATGCATTGAGAGTCTGATAATCAGTCAATTCGTTCAGCTTTATATCGCCTTCGATGAATAGTAACTTCAATAATTGAGCCCCAAGAATAATTCTACTCTCTCTCTCTTCTCTTTTTCTCTTTCTCACCAACATATTCTCTCTCCCTTTTCTCTCTCTAGCTCTCTCTCTCTCTCTCTCTCTCTCTCTACTCCAAATTCTGCCACTAACTTCAACCGATTGCCGACATAAATTCGACAGTTGGATTTTCATGATTTTTGGATATGTCGTAGTCATATCTGAGGTGAGTTCATAACTTCGTTTCACTCCGATCCGATGTCGTTGGGTCTCTGTTCAAGCTATTTCATTTCAGTCGATGATTTGTCTCAAATTTTCAGATTTTTGATTTTGATTCCCGTTGATATATATCTCAATCTTAGCTATCTCTAGAACCCATATTCATGTCATAAAATTGTTGTCTAGCTCGATTTAGCCTCATTTTAGCCCTTGATTAGCTTTGGTTTGGACTAAATCTATCGAATCTGTCGTCGTCTCTGTTGCCGCGCACCCGCCAGTCGCTGCCGCGCTTCTCAGCCACATTCTCAGCTCTATTTTAACTTCTTTTAGGTACGTTAAATCTCTAGACTTCACTCATGATGTTAGGCTTGCCATGAATTAGCTCTAGGAACCGATTCATGGTAAATTGGCTTAGAAATTTTATGGAATCGGGTTTATTTGAGGCAACCGAATCTATGTGGACTGCGGTGGATTGATTGAGCTTGAAATGTTGCTGTCCTTATTTAATAGTGGTCAATATGGATGGTCGACGTGGCTCTCGTGAGGATCGTACCGAAAATAGGTTTTTTGAGCATTTTCTACAAAGACGGGCCACATAATAAATTGAAATCACTGTTCATGAACCTTGTGCACTATTCATGAGCTACCACATTTAATTATGGTCTAAGAATGATAAGTCTTGTGGGTCCACATGTATTGATTTGATAACTTCGATTTTTAGCGTGGACGTTTTTCATAAAAATGTGACAATTTGGGTTCGTAAAATGAGTTGATTGGCTTGGCCATTTGGTCGAATATGTAGATTAATATTTGGACTCGTATTTAAAATGTGAGCTAACGTACTTGGCCGATGATTTCTATCCAAATGGATTTAAAGGATTTTATTGCCTAAAAGGCTATAAAATGAGTTGATTGACTTGGCCATTTGGTTGGATATGTAGATTGAATATTTAGACTAGTATTTGAAATGTAGCCTAACGTATTTGGCCAATGATTTCTGTCCAATGAATTTAAAGGATTTTATTGCCTGAAAGGCACCGTAAAATGTTGGCTTGGTTATTTGGTCGGTTACGTAGATTGAATATTGAGACTCGTATTTGAGATGTGCCCTAACGTACTTGGCCGATGATTTCTATCCAAATGAACTTAAAGGATTTTATTGCCTGAAAGGCCCTGTAAAATGAGTTAATTGGCTTGGCCATTTGGTCGGATATGTGGATTGAATATTTGAACTTGTATTTGAAATGTGGCCTAACGTACTTGGCCGATGATTTCTATCCAAATAAATTAAAGGATTTTATTGCCTGAAAAGCTGTAAAATGAGTTGATTGGCTTGGCCATTTGGTCGGATGTGTGGATTAAATATTTGGACTCGTATTTGAAATGTGACCTAACATACTTGGTTGATGATTTCTATCCAATTGAATTTGAAGGATTTTATTGCCTGAAAGGCTAGTGCGACGGTTTTCACATGTTTGATGGCATATCATTCGTGACTTGACGAATATGTAGCCATGATGTCACCTAGTGTAATAGGTAGCCATTGGCATAAAATGTAGCCATGGAGGATGGCCCTGGTGCCTATACAACATAGGAAATTGAAGAGATAAATGTGTCGACCTGAGCTGCCTATATGACACGAGTCGAGGCATAGTGCGCCCTGATGCATTTGACGTGGGATAGCTAGAGCGATAAGGTGCCAACCTACGGCGTCCCATACGCGAGTTGAGACACAAACCTGAGGCGTCTACGATGCGGGTCGGACCTATATGACGCAGACCAAATTAGCTTTCAAGCAGAGGTTCAAGATTGAGCGTGCATACATGAGTGATTACTATGATTGTCCTAGATTGGACGTGTTTTTAATTGAAAGTTTAATTACCTTTATTGAACTATTAACTAGTTATGTTACTGTTGTGTTATCTAGATTTTGTGTGGTCCCGGATTGGACCTGTTATAAACGATTTACATGCTTGGCCACTCTGTGGTGAGTTTTCAAAATTTGAACTGCTTTGAGGTAATCGAATCTGGCCTAGTGATTTTGAGTGCCTAAGATGGGATCAGAGAGTTTGGTCTGGGTTTGTTTGGTGTCATAAGGAGGGGATTAGGGGTTAGCTTACTGAGATTTATTCTCATAGGTGATTTCCCTACTTTCAGAACCCCGACCCCTGCAATGAATGTAATACCGATAAGGCAGGGGATCCCGAAGGAAATCGAGACTGCAACTCAGTCATTTTTGGGACCAAATGGAAGGATGTACATAAGATATAAGAATACCGTATGGGTAGATATGGGAAGAAGGCAGTAGCAACCCCACATGTATATAGCCTGGATGTATGGAGTACGGTGATTGAAGTTTTGATTTGTGTATAGGTGATGTCATCCTATCAGTTGTATGTAAATATTGTATATGAAATGAAATATAAGGCTTGCTTTGCTGTAAATGTTTAATTTGTCTCTCTATCTATCCCTTTTTGTATATGTGATTGAAGGAGCTCCTTTCTGTTGCCTAATGAACTCTGACATTGTTTGGTTACGGCGAGTTTCCTGGGCCATCGTTTTCGTGAACCACTCGATCATATAGATATGACAGGAGTGTCGCGAGGCTCGTGGGATCGGGGCGGGACACAAATGAAATGTAGAAAGTCCAAACATGATTATATTTGAGAAAGATTGACCGAAGTAATCAAAGCTCAATAAAAAAAGCCAACGGGAGGATTTCTATCTTTTTGGGAATAGTATAATTGCTCTATCAGAGTATAATAATAATTTGTCAGCGAGAAACAATATATTAGTGCCTATTCTAGACAAGTCCAGTCTGACTTGAAGAAAAGTTGCTCCAGCATGAGGACAAGGTGTCCTATCGAAGTCTAATGGCTCTTTTGCTTCTCTAAAGTGGTTCAAATAGCTAGCATGCTAAAGGCATTAGAAAGAGGAGCTCATATAGGCCAAAGGTAAAACCAAACATTCAAAGGGATTGAATATCCAAAAGTGCTCTAGAAGTGATTTTATTTTAAAAGCATTAACTGATAAATATCTTATGATCATCCGTAGCCTTGTAATCATGCAAAATTAAATGAACATCTCTAAGTAGCATGGCTGTATCAAGATAGTATGATCTATAGTGTAAAATATCAGCTCACGTATTGTTTGTAACTTATGAGGTAGTTTACTACTACATTTCAGTTCGTGTTGTGGATGTTAGTTATATGGAGTAGACGTAGGCTTAGGATATAATTCGAACCACTATATATCTAATGTGCTGATCTTTTTCGAATCATTATTCTATTTACACACTCTCAGACACTGTTACTCGAAATATTTGCTCACTCAATCTTTTTTTAATCACCTACTATTATCAATATTGTCTAAAAGAGTTTCAAAATGCCTATTCACCTGTGACGTCCCGAAATTTCGGAATCCGAAATTATAATAAAATTCAGATTTTTGTGGGAAAAGGATCAATTTTTGGACGTGAATATTGATTTAGTTGGAACATTGGTCCGAAGTTTTGAATTTCGTTTGATCGCACCAAAGAAAATTTTCCGTTCACGCCGGAAAATTTTGTATTAACGTCAAACCCAATCGTGTCCAAATCTTCATTGTGCAAAGCCTAAAAATACTCTTGTTCGTTGTGCAAAATTTTCACCTAATCCCAAATTTCCAAACTACATTTTTACCCCCGAAATCATGTACTACAAGACAAGGAAATTCAAAATTGATGTGACTTTTCCTCAATATTTCCTTCCCCCACTTTCCCTCTTCTTCTTCCGGTTATTTTCCCCCAATTTCCCACATGCACTCTACCTTTTCTCTCTCCCTCACCCTATCATTTCCGCCGAATGACATTTCCCATGCAAGGTCTGACTTTTCTGAATTCCAACCACAAACTTTCTGGAATTTCGTGACTGTTCAAGCAAGGAAGTGGACACCACCATGTCTTCTCCTTTCTTCTTCTTCTATTCTCCTTCTTCCTTCGGTTTCTTTTGGGCTGATCTGCTCTGCTGGGCTGTGCTACTACTTTTTCTTCTTCTCTTCTTCATCAACTATTGTTGCACGTCCTTCGGTTGCTGCTGCTAGTCCTCTCGACTGAAGACTTATTGCCGCTGCTACATTTTACTCTCGGCTACTTGACCCTCGGCTGCTTGTTCTGCTACTGCTAGTTCTCCTCTCGACAGCGCTGTTCGCCTACTGTTGTCTTTTTTCCTCTCTCGGCTACTTGCTACTCCTTCAGCTATTGCTTGCAGCTATTGTTGCTCGATCTCCTCCTCTTGGTTGCTACTACTGTCTTCATTTGTTACTATTGCCGCAGCTCTTTTTCGTCTTCTTCCCTCAGTAACTTGGAATTTGCTACTGTTGGGCCTCACGCCGGCTGCTTCTACTACTTCTTCTACTCCTGCTTCCGCTTCTTCTTCTTCTTCTTCTTCTTCTTCTTCTTCTTCTTCTTCTTCTTCTTCGTGTTGTTGTTGCTATTGTTGTTGTTGCTACTGCCGCTTCTTCCTTCTCTCTATTGTTGCTGCTTCTTCGGTTGCTTGTTGCTACTATTGCTTCATTTGCTGCTGCTGCTTGATCTCTCCTCTCGGTTGCTATTGCTTCTTCTTGTCATTACTGCTGTACACTGTCGGCCAAGCCACCACCAGCCCTTCCATTTTGCCAAGCACCATCGCAAGCTCATGAGTTCGCCGTCACTTCGTTACCCGATACTGGTACAACCGAGCTAGCCACCGACTAGCCAAGGATGTTATAGTTTTCGTTGCAAAACCGCCGCCGCTCACCGGAGTTCGCCGCCGCTGGTCGAATAGTCGACGTTTGTGAGTCAACCTCTAATCCTTGGTTAAGAAGTTAATTGCGTCGGGATTAAATTAGTAAATTAATTATTTTTATTAGAAATTCAAGTAGTCTAATTGTGGCCAGTTTAGCTAGGGATTGGGTTTAGGTTAAATGGCCACAATTAAATAAGTTAGGCTAAGTATCAAAGTAGTTGGTAGCTAGTCAAAAATTAGTTTGACTGATTGATTGAACTGGTGATCACGAGCGAGTAAGGGTGCGCATGACAACCATTATGTTCCAGAAATTATTTCTGGAACAGAAATAGATTTTTCTATTTCTGCCAAAGACAAAAAAATTTTGTTTTTGATTTTGGGCCAAAATCTATTTCTGAAACAGATTTTTGTTTTCAGAAATAGAAAAATAGATATGCGTTGCCAAACGAGTTTTTGTTCCAAACCTATTTCTAGAATAGGTTTGGAACAAAAATCGAGAAATAGAAACATTATCATGCGTGCTCCTAATTGACTGGAGCCAAGCGACCGATAAATTGCTTGATTGACTGATTTCTAGTCTAGTAGCCTTCGGGGGTTTTTCGTTAAATAATTGAAATTGTTATGATATTTCATGGACGGTTACTTGAGATCGAAATTGACATGGACTACCAAATAATTAGAGTGAATTCTGTTAGACCGAATAATAATTTGATTGTTCGTGTTTAGTTGGAAAAATTGAAAATTGATTGATTTTATAGTTCATGAGGGTGGTCACACAAGGGTCTTGAAATCCGTGCCAATCATACGGTTCGTGCCAGTCGTATGGTATTATCATGGTAATTTCATGTCGTGTCAGTCGTATGAATCCTACGAACTATTGAAAGACGCTGCCAATCGTAATGCTCTATCACACCAATCCTGTGCTATTTTTCCTGATAGTACCGTGTTGTGTCAGTCGTACAAATCTTACAGACTATCATAAGACACTATCAGTCATAGTGTAAAGTCACACTAGTCGTGTGCAATGAACTTTATGACCACCAATAAAATGATTTCAAGAGAAGACTTGAATTGGCTAGTATTTTTGCAAAACTATGGGTTGATTTGGCAAATTATTAATTGGAACGCCTGAGCGAATAATCTTCTTATCGGGGCTCAGGTTACTAACTCACTAAGATTTATTTCTCACCTCGTCGTAGTTACCATTTTTCAGGTCCAAGGTAATGGATGAGGACGATGGAGTAGTAGCCTTTCTTTTGGGAGTAGATGAGTAGCTAACCCTTCCCGACCCATCTATCTTTTTGCCGGTCTTAGGGAGCCGCCCCGAAGAATGGGGTTATATTTATGATATATAGCTCCATAGAGTTAGCGATCCTCTGCTTATTGTTGTTTTGAAAATATTAGGTTAAATTAATGGAGTATCCTGCTTTTTTATCCCTACTTGTTTATTTTTCTAGGAGTGTTAAAAAATATTTTGTATGCATGAAATTTTTGGTTTGGTCATTAACGTGCTTGGGACACTATTCCTTCTAACTCGAGGTGTTTTGGTAGGGATGGCTCGTGCCTGAGGATCGGGGTGTGACATCACCCCCTTAAGATTGCATTGTTAACCTAACAGGATGGAATTCGAGATGCCTCTGATGATGTCAAGGTTAGGGAATGCTCTTACACTTCATGCGAATTGGAATACCTCTTGGCAAAATAGATATCGTGACTCTATGTGATCCATGAAGACTCTTTCATGCAACGGTCTCTATGTGATTCCGTGAAATGGTCTCTACACAATTCTGCATGACGGTCTTTATGTGATTCTGTATTATGACAATCTCTGTGTGACTCCGTGAAACGGTCTCTGTGTGATTTCATGAAACAGTCTTTGTATGAACCCATCCAATGGTCTCTGTGTTATTCCATTGTTGCATTTGATTTGAGAAAGAATCTCAAGTATTTCCATGTGCATGATGAATTGTAGTTGTTGATGCCATGTTCTAACCTCAATGCTTGCATTCCATTGAGTTAAATTTATATTCGTGAGACTTTAGCTCACTGTTGTTGATTTCCAATTTTTAGCTATTAAACACGCCTTTGATTAATTCAGGTACTTGATTGCTTGTTATAGAGTCCCTCATGAATGTATATCATCTTGGGAGGACCACGTAGATACGGATCATCTTAGTGTGAAATTCAAGAAGTTAATGAGCGTGATGGTAGTGGAAGTGGTTTTATGTTTTGATTTAATCCTATATCAGTTTGTAGCCCTATTTTTTTTGGGGATGATGAAGAGCTTTTAGGTCCTCTCCATATGACTTCGAACCCCGATAGCAATGACACCAGAGTGGGCAAGCTTAGCTTGTGGCAGTAGTTTGGGGATGGGTTTTGGACGTTTTGCATGTACAGGGATGTAAAGTTTGTGAAGATCCTACATAATTTTTTAGTTGTATGACATCGACATAAGGATCAGTAGTGGTGGTTGTATCCTACATCCTCAAGAGTTAACTTGTGCATTGTACTGAAAAGAAATGAAAAGATGATTCAAATCTAAATGTTGTCTTCGTCTCTGTTGTTAGATATGCATGTGATAGTTAGACCTTAATTAGCCATGCCCTACTAGGCATGCTTGCCAAAGTGTCAGGGTTTTTTTTTTTGGGGTTTTTTTTTTTTTTTTTTTTTGTTTGTTAA
>JAGVVM010006741.1:0-16965 GCA_019149425.1 Psidium friedrichsthalianum
TTTCTTACATTGGATCAGAGCTGATAATCTCTACCTTGATGTTAACCGTATGATTTGCGTTGAATTATATGTTTGGATGAATTTCGTGAAAATTTTTGGGTAAACGTTTTTTGGGGTATTCTGGCCGCAGAGAGTTTTTGGCCAATTCCGGCCAATTCCGACAAGTCCTGGCATGATTTCAGAACCATAGGGTCATCTCGCCATGGGGAGCAAAACCTAAGGTATTTCGATTTTTGATTGTTCGGCGGAGAAAAAATTTCGGAAAAGAATTCGCGGATTAGGGTTTTTTACGTCTGAGCGATTTTCGCTCGATTCCAAGAAAAATCATTACCGTTTTCGTTGATTCTTGAACTTATGTGGTAGTGCCGATATGATGTTCAAAAAACCCACTATTAATTTCGATTTGAGGTGGGCTGTCAGAGGAGAATCGGCCGATGAAGGATCGGCTAATCGGCATTTGGATGGTGCAGGGTTTTCTCTTCTTGCGAAGAAGAAGACCACATGCAGGTTTCAAATATAAAAAAGAAAAAAGAAAAGGACTTCCCATTGTGATTCTATTGCCCATGGGGTGGTGTTTCTTTCCCATATCTATTTTTTAATATATATTTTTTGAATGATTTTTTTTAATGGGGAAAGTGGGAGACGTGGCAAGTGTGCCCACGTGTGACTCCATTCTACTTGGGCCTATCCCTTATATCAATATTAAAAAATTGTGCAGAATGGAATTCGAACCCACGCCCTATGAGGGCAACACAATGGGAGCCTCATTCCAACTCTGCCATTTGACAGTACATGACTTAAGTTGGAATGTTATTAATTTCTTCAAGAAATGGGCCTACAAACTCAAATAATTTGTTTTTGTTTTCAGTGCTGTTTGCGCCAGAAATTTACGGTTATGCCCCCAATTCATTCTATTTACGGTTTTACCCATTCAATTAATTTACAATTTAGTCTTCACCACGTAATTTACAAATTTGCCCTTATATGCAATATTAAGTATATTTTGCATGAAATTAAATGTCTGTGATCTATATATATTCTTTTTTATTAATTAGAGTTTAGTCACAGCAACTCTAATTGATTAAATTATATATTAAGAGTCTCTAGATCACATGTAGTAAATAACATTTGCTTGTAATTAATTGTATTAATAGAATGAATTTTATCCACAGGAATTTTCATTATATTAATATATTAATTAGGTTGAAATATCATATTATTTTTCTAATTTCCCCACGGGGATTAGGAAAAGGAATATAATATGATGACTTCATCATATAGTCACTATGAATCTATTTAAATTAGAAACTTATTCCACAGGTAGCTGTGATGTTTTTTGATTCATATCATATGACATGTTTTGCATGGATAAGACGTATATCAAGTGAATTTGCCTTAAATATTGTGACGTAAGCATGTTATTTGCTTATTATGCAGTTTTACCACCTATGAATATCTATGATATTATTGTTTCCCGAGCTGAACGGTGACAACTATAAGGCTTGGAAAGAGTTAATTCTCCTTCAATTAGGGTGCATGGACATTGATTATACTATTGGGAAAGATGAACCATATGTTGTACATAAACTAGCACTCCAACTGAAGTTTCTCTTTATGAATAATGGGAGCGGTATAACCGTTTTAGTGTAATGTTCATAAGGAGTAAACTTTCTGCTAGTATTCGTGGTTCAGTCGCTCAGCATAATAATGCCAAAGCTATATTGGCGACTATTGATGCGCAATTTGCGTCTTCGGAAAAGGCTCATGCCATGATCCGGATCATGAAGTTTTAATCGTTGAGGCTCACCAGTATTAGAGGTGTGCGTGAGCACATTATGAAAATGAGGGATATTGTGGCTCAGCTCAAGAATCTTGAGGTTGAGATACATGAGTCCTTCCTTGTATACTACATTCTAAACTCTCTTCCTCCGCAGTATACACCTTTTAAGATCTCTTATAACACACATAAGGAGAAATGGTTCATTAATGAACTCATGACCATGTGTATTCTAAAGGAAGAAAGACTGCTTATAGAAGTAGGAGAGAGTGCTCATTTGGCAACACAAAGAAGGCATAAGGGGTAAGGCAAGATAAGCGAAAGGGTAAAATATGTCCCTAAGCTGACATTAACAAGAAATCCAAATGCTTCTTCTGTAGAAAAAGGGGCTTATGAAGAAGGATTGTGTTAGATATAAGGCTTGGCTGAGAAGAAAGGTAATCCAATCTCTTATGTTTGTTATGCATCTAATATGACTGATGTGAGTCACAACACTTGGTGGATTGATTCTGGATCTACAATCCACATTTCAAATTCCTTGCATGGCTTTCAAAGCCACAGGAAGCCGATGGGAAGTGAATAGTGCATCTATTCATGAAACAAGATGCGTTCGCATGTAGAAGCTATTGGGACATGTAGTTTAGTTCTATATAGTGGCTTTGTTTTAAATTTGGAAATGACCTTTTATATACCTAGTTTCTCTAGAAACTTGATTTCAGTTTCAAGACTTGTACCGTTTGGTTATTCCTTTCACTTTTCAGATTCGACTTTCAGTTTGTCGTATAAATCTAAAATTATTGGGAATGGTATTTTTCTGATGGTCTTTTCGAATTAATTTGCAAGACAATGCCTTTTTATATACGATGCATGTTCATGACAACGCTAGTATAAAACAATGTGTTGTTGTCGCGACTCTCCCGAGGAGGGTGAATGGATTGCTAGGCCCATTTTGAGATATCTGGCTTAGCTCGGGCCCTCCCAGGCCCATACCAAATGGCGTCAGTGAATTTTAAATCGATGTCGACTTTAGTGTGGTCGGGTGACATGTGATCATGTGCATACCATCGAGTGCCACCACCAATCATTGTGGAGGGTATGATCGGAAACCCTATCGAGCGATTGGGAGAAATCGTTCGATTCTGCGAAAACCAGAGATTTGGATTCGGGGACTTAGTTACGCCGATATTTTCTATCGACGCCCTTTCGGTACCTATGTTGAGTGATTTTCCTATTCTAAGAGTTCATGCAGGCGAGATTGGGTAAGTAGGCTCTGAAAGTCTAAGGGTTCAGCAAATGGGAGTATCTATCCTATCAATCACAATCATAAAAATAAATACGCAATCAGGGAATCAATTCAAAGAGAAATCACATCAAAAGCAGTCAAAACAAACAAAGGGGAGTCCTAGAAGTCGAGGAAACACACCAATTAGGCTCAAGGGTGATTCGGGATGATTTGGAATGATTTTGGTCAGATTGACCAGAAGGGCAAAATGGTTATTTGAAAGGTCGGGGAGTCCTAAAATTGTGAAATTAGGTCAAACCAGTGAACGTGGTTTTTCCCTAATTTTCACAAATTTTGGGAATTTTATGGATTTTCTTATTTTTTTTTAGAATTTCTAGAAATTTTTTAGACTTTTTCTAAGGCTTTCTAAGAATTTCCTATTTTTTGAACATTTTCCATATTTTTTGGATTTTTATTTTGGTTTTTTGGATTTTTCCTATTTTTCCGATATTTTCTATATTTTCTAACAAATTTTCCAAATTTTTCTAAATTTCTATGATTTTTTATTACCATATTTTCTATTTTTCTACAATTCCCTAATTTCCTAATTATTTAAGCTTTCTTCTGAAATTTTTATGACTCTTAAGATTTTTTTTTATTTTTTTATTTTAATTATATTTATTATTATTATACGTTTTTTTTTATTATTATTTATTATTATTTATTTATTTTTAGAATATTTATTTTTTGATTTTATGATTTTTATGAGTTTTATTGATTGATTTTTTTGTTTATTTATTTTTTTGTTTTGCTATATTTTTTTATTTGTTTCCCTATAATTCCCGAATTTTCTAAATTTTATAATATTTTTCAGAATTTTTTTTCTATTTTTCTCATATTTTTTATTCTGTTTTTTTTTTGTATTTATTTATTTATGTCTTTTTATTATATTTTTTTATTATATAAATTTTTTATTAATTTCTAATTTTTCGGGCTGGGTTGTGTGACCCGGCCCACCCGAGACCCTGCCCGTAAGGCCGATGAGGCCTTAAACCTAAACGGCGCAGTATTGGTTTTCTTTTATTTTGATTTTTGTTTAATTTTATTGGTTTTCTTGAATTTTTTTTTTTTCATTTTTCCTAATTTTCTGAAATTTTTTATTATTATTTTTATCGGATTATACGGACCGGGTCAAATGGACCCGACCCGAGGCCCATTACGACTAACGAACCCAACTCGGCCCATGGCCCAACAATCTAACATTGAATGACGTAGCTTAGGGTTTGATTTTTTTTTTTTTGAATTTTCGAAATTTAGAATTTTTATTAACTTTCTTATTTTCCCGCCTGGCTCTAATCCTACGGCCTAGAATCTCCCACGTGTCACTATCTCAACCATTCATTCTCACGTACTAATCCTACGGCCAAGATTAACTTCTCGAGACTACATCTCAGCCGTACATCATTTTTTATTTTCTAAAGGATTATAAAATTCTAAGTAAAACTTTATTCTCAGAAATTACTAGATCACGCCACATGTCCTAATTTGAACCGTTCGATTTAAGTTTGTTATTTTTTTATCTGTTGTGACGGCCTGCTGACATGGCCTACCACGTGGCGCCACGTCAGCATTGACTCGGTCAACGGAGGTTGACCGAGTCAAAGGTTCGCCGGGGAAGACGACGCGCCGGCGTTCCCTCGCTGGCGCCTCGTCGGAGGGGCTTTTTGGCACCCAAACCTAACCAAATTTCATGATTTTGACACCATTATCTATCTAATTACAAGGCGATTATCATATCCTGAAGTCCAGAGCGAGATAATGACATTCTTATTCTGCACTAGTTCCAGCCGAGGCTAATCTCCGACGAATCCTATCTACGCCGTTTCTACTTCTAAACAACCAGAAACAAATCATCGATTAACTTCACAGAAACGTTAGAAAACTTACCTGGATATCCCTAGATCTCGATAACGTCTGGTACGAGCTATGAAGCTCGCGATGGTTCGGGTGGTTGCAGAGGCAGGCGATAGGATTTACGCGGTGAAAATGCAAGAAAGGTATGAATGCAATCAGTATGAGTGCAGAAACATGATGAAACAAGAATCAAGACGCGATGTTGCCTAGATTAAGTTTCGCCATTGAAGCTCGCACTTGAGGGCGTTAATGGTGATTACATTGATCTGCAATGAAATGACTTACAAGTCAGTTCAGGAGCTTCGTTTGGTGTTCACAGAAACTTGTAGATCCAACGGCGTAGCTTGATATCGAACTGGTGAGCCTACAGCCAAGCTTGAAGCCTCGGGTCTCCTCCTCCTCAATGGCGGATACCCCGAGCTTCGTCCCTGTTTTCTCTCCCCTCTCTCCCTCTCTCTCTCTCTCTCTCTCTCTCTCTCTCTCTCTCTGCGTAGGGGTGTGCGTGTAACCTCCCGATTGAAGAAAAATCCTCTTTTATCCTCAAGAAGTTGCTTGAGAGTTTGTTAAAACTTCCCCACTCTCTCCACCTCAGTTCGTTCCAGGGGTCTTTGGGAGAAGATGAATTGGCCGGGTCATTGGGTCGGATCCGACCCGACCCGACTGACCCGGTCCATTAAAATTGCAGAAATAATCCAAAATACCCAAAATTAACCAAATCTGAGCCTAAAATAGAGTTTAGGAGTATGAATTACTATGGAAATGAATTTTCTGAGGAAATTTTGCAAGGAATTGCATGCCAATTCGTATTTTCAATTTTGACCCGATTACCCATTTTGCAAAATTCAAACTCTTAATGGCCTTTTTTGCAAAAATTGATGTCACCAATGGATTCAGAAGGCCAAAAACTATAGGGTGACATGCCTGATTTTCAGTCAGTCCCGAAAAAATTTTTAATTTCAATTTAAGCGTTTTTAAGGACTGAATTGAAAAAACCAAAAAATTGCATTTGACCCCTTTTAACGAAATTGGACAATTCATTGGGTATTTGGACTGGATTTTAATTTTTGAAAATAGAGGGGGATGACGCGACTCTAAAAATGTAAAAATTGAAATTACAGAATTAAAATGGAATTTCTAGAATTTTTTTCATTAATTTGGAAATGTGATTAACAAGAAAACCCCATTTCCAGATTAATTTTTCCAAAATTTCTTGAGCCAAAATGAAGAGAAAAATAAAATAAAAATATGGACTATTTTTATATATTTTTGTGGCCACGAATGCTATTTTTTATTGATTTTCCAGTATTTTTCTATTTTCTGAAAATATTAAAAAATGCAAAAAATAAGGAAAATTATTTTTGTTAAAAATTGGTTCCTTAGGCTAGGCTAGGGCTTTCAAAGTTGATTTTGTAATTTTTTCATTTTTATTTATTTTTTAATAAATTTTTGAAAATAAAATGCAAAAATACCAAAAATATGAAAAATATTTTTTCTCAAAATTGGATCCCGAGGCTAGACCAAGGTCCCCAAAGCTGATTTTTCATTTTCTGAATTTTTATGTATTTTCTAAAAAATTTTCCTAAAAATCAAATTAGCCAAAATCAAGTGTCAACAGTTGTGAAAGAAGATTCCTCTACCTTGTGGCATCGGAGATTGGGATATATCTCCATAGATAAAATTAAAAGATTAGTAAATGATGGAGTACTCAATACTTTAGATTTTATTGATTGTGATACTTGTGTGGACTGCATAAAGGGAAAGCAGACAACAAGCCAAAGAAAGGTGCCAAAAGAAGTACAGAAATATTAGAAATCATACATACAGATATTTGTTATCCAGATATAGACTCATATGGTCAAAAATATTTCATCACCTTTATAGATGATTACTCACGTTTCATGTATCTCTACTTGCTTCATAATAAGCACGAAGCATTGAATGCCTTAAAGATGTTTAAGGCCAAAGTAGAAAATAATGCGATAACCAAATTAAGATTGTGAGATCATATAGAGGTAGGAAATACTATGGTAGATACACTTAGATGGACAAGCACCTGGTTCGTTTGCGAAATTTCTTCAAGAGCATGGGATAGTTACCCAATACACTATGCTGGTTCTCCGGACCAAAATGGTGTGGCAGAAAGAAGAAACTATACTTTGTTGGACATGGTGCGTAGTATGCTTAGCAATTCAAAACTTCCTAAGTCCTTGTGGACTGAAGCTCTTAAGATAGTAGTGTACATATTGAACTAAGTTCCGACCAAGGTTGTCACAAAGACGCCTTTTGAGTTATTCAAAGGTTGGAAACCGAATTTACGACATGTACGCGTTTGGGGATGCCCGTCTAAAGTGAGAATCTACAATCCACAAGAAAAGAAGTTAGACCCAGGACTATAACTGGGTATTTCATTGGATATGTCGAAAAGTCCGAGGGATATAGATTTTATTGACCATCTCATACCACTAGGTTTGTGGAATCGAGAAATGCGAAGTTTCTTGAAAATGACTTGATTAGTGGAAGCGATCGATTTCGAGACCTTATTCTTGAGAAAGATCATTAAGATGCTCGACCTTCCACTTCAAGTATCAGATTAATTGTTATTCATAACGCCCCTCCAGTTCAAATGGCTATTGAACAATCAATCATTGAAGCTCCACAACCTGCTGATATTAATCTAGTAGATCCAACTGTTCAACACTTACAAGAAACTATGAACAACTAGTTGAACAACACGCTCCTCAAGAAAATGTTGATACAACATTAAGGAGATCTACTAGAATGAAGAAGTCAGCAATTCCTAGTGACTGCATTGTGTACCTACAAGAATCTGACTATAATATTGAAGCTGAGAATGATCTTGAAATGTTTTTGCAAGCAATGAATTGCGATAATTCCAATTTATAGTTCAATGCCATGAAGGAAGAGATGAGTTATATGGTATCTAATGAAATCTAGGATTTGGTTGAATTGCCAATGGTAAGAAGGCCATTGGTTGTAAGTGGGTCTTCAAAACTAAGAAAGACTCATTGGGCAACATAGAGAGATACAAGGCCAAACTCGTTGCCAAAGGATTCACTCAAAAGAAGAAATTGATTATACGGAGACTTTTTCTCATATATCTAAGAAAGATTCTCTTCGTATCATTTTCGCGTTGGTTGCCAATTTTGACATAAAATTGCATCAAATGGATGTAAAAACGGCATTCCTCAATAGAGAACTAGAAGATGAGGTTTATATAAAACAACCAGAAAGATTCCTCTCTAGTGATGGTGAGAATTTGGTATGCAAGCTTAAGAAATCAATATATGGCTTGAAACAAGCATCCCGCCAATGATACTTAAGGTTTCATGAAGTTATCTCTTCATTTGGTTTTGTAGAGAATGTCATGGATCAATGTATGTAGGTCAGTGGGAGCAACATTTGTTTTCTTGCCCTATATGTGGATGACATTTTACTTGCAACCAATGATAAATGATTGTTATATGAGGTAAAATAATTTCTCTCTAAAAATTTTGACATGAAAGATATGGGTGAGGCATCTTATGTCATTGGCATTAAGATCCATAGAGATAGAGCTCAAGGCATTTTGAGATTGTTTCAAGAAACCTATATCAATAAAGTCTTAGAGAGATTTCGGATGAAAGATTATTCACCGAGAATAACACCCATTATGAAGGGTGACAGGTTCAATTTGAACCAGTGCCCGAAGAATGATTTAGAAAGGGAACAAATGAAAAAATCCCATATGCTTCTGCTATCGGAAGCTTAATGTATGCTCGGGTTTGTACTCGACCTAATATAGCTTTTGCTGTGGGAATGTTAGGAAGATATCAGAGTGATCCATGTATGGACTACTAGGAAGCTGCAAAGAATGTGATGAGATACCTAAAAGGTACAAAGAATTACATGTTTATGTATAGGTGAAGCTTTTGCTGTGGGAATGTTGGGAAAATATCAGAGTGATCCAGGTATGGACTACTGGAAAGCTGCAAAGAAGGTGATGAGATACCTAAAAGGTACAAAGAATTACATGTTTATGTATAGGTGAACTGACAACTTGGAAGTAATTGGATATTCGGATTCAGACTTTGCTGGTTGCGTTGATTCTCGAAATCAACATCTGCATACATTTTTATACTTGCTAGCCGAGCCGTGTCCTGGAGAAGTGCGAAACAGACTTTGGTTGCTACTTCCACTATGGAGGCTGAGTTCATTTCCTGTTTTGAGGCCACCTCGCATGGTGTCTGGTTGAAGAGTTTCATTTCAGGGTTTAGAATTATGGATTCTATTACTAGGCCATTAAGGATGCTTTGTGACAATTCAGTTGCTATTTTCATGGCTAAAAATCACAAGAGTGGTAGTCGAAGTAAGCACATTGACATTAGATATTTAGCCATAAGGGAATGTGTTAAGGAAAAGAAAGTGATCATAGAACACGTTAGCACTGAATTGATGTTAGCTGATCCTTTAACTAAAGGCATGCCACCAAAGAGTTACAAGAATCATGTAGATAGAATGGGAATTAGTCCCATCATGTAAATTTTCTTTATATGAACAAAGTTGTGAAACTCTCATTCAGTTGTGATATTTTTCTCAATTAAGATGTACATTCAGTTATTATGAGAATATCGGTCATTTTGACCTAGAATAAACTTAAGGGTTTATTCATTAAGTTATGTTATCACATATAGGTTGACTTTGATAAGATAAAATGCATTGTGATACATGGAAGATAATACTCGTTCTAAGAGAACTTGTCGCCATGATTCATGTGTTTTGTCTTCAACATGAAGTTAATGTGCATTTGGTTTAGAACTTTGTTGATGAATGTTGGGATTAAGTGGGAGAATGTTATAAATAATAAATCGTGATCCCACATTAATAAAAATACCGATATTTATATTACATCAATGTTATATTACGCACATTAATTTTATTTGATAACCGTCTCGATGGGAGACAGTTATTTATAAGGGGCAGACATCAATTTAAATGGGTTATCTAAGCCAAGCCCTTACGTTAGTTTTGAAAAAGTGGTTACGACGTCAGTTTTATTTTAAGTCGTCAGTTTCTCATCCAAAACGTACTTCAAACTTACGTTTACAGAGAAAACCATAAAGTACACACCATCGCTTCAGAAGGAGTAATTGGCTAGAAAGATCCCGTTTTCGTCGGACATTCAATGCACGTATACAAAATCATCGTCTTCATCAATGGCTGAAGGTATGTTCGTTTACTATCCACGTTTTCGCATTTTTGTTCCCGGTATCGCACGAATTTCGTTTCGTGATTAAGGTTCGAGAACGTTAGTTTCTTCGAATTATAGTTCTTACATTACTAGCTACATCAACCGACCCTACTGTTGTGTCCTCCTCCTCCTCATTTGAAAATGAAATGGAAGTGTGCTCGAATTATCCTTCGGTCATGATAAGCCCATACGCCATTGAATATATTCTCTTCATGTTTCATAACGATCAAACTTTCTAGACGAACCATTTGTCTAACATGGTATCGGGGCACATGTTAAGATTCGAACCCTAGCATTAAATGCAATGATTCGATTCGATCTTGCTTGTTATTTTGTGCATCTTTCTTGTTTCAATTAGCTCCCGTTAATGTTTTTCAATCCTAAGGAGGTCTTCAAAGACCGACTTACACGAGAGCGCGAATGTTAAATATTATTCAAATCAGGCCGTCCATTTTCATTTGAACGGCTACAATTGAGAGACGATTAGGATAAAAAATTTTTCAAACCCTAAAAAAATTCCCGCCCAATCTTTTCCCTCCCCTCAACAAATGACGAGGCCCAATCTTGACTATACAAATGAAAATGAACAGTCTGATTTGAGTAATGTTACCAATGTCACAGAAACCCCAATGTTAGGTGATCCGGTTCCATTTTTCTAATGGTTTAAAAATTTTTGGACATGATTTGTCTCACCTGTCCAAATGTTAAAGGTGCTCCTGAGGTAGAATGAAAGCGAGATGTGTTAGAATTAGTCTTACGGAGTAACGTCAAATCTCAAGGAATAGGAAATCTGATGCACTTTATAAATGTGAATATATTGAAACTTTGTCTGTTTCAAAGATAATTACAAGGGAATAATTGTATAAAAAAATCATAAATTTATTATACGGCAGCCAATTAAGCCATAAACATTTCGATTGTGCCAATTTAGTCCTCAGTTTTTTAAAAATTTGCCAATTCAGTCTTAAACCTATTATATATCAATTCAGTCCTAAACATATTATATGAATAATTGACCGAAGGACTATATTGACAAATTGTCAAAAATTTTAGAATCGAATTGACAAATTTAAAAAAGTTTAGCACTAAATGGACACAATTAAAATGTTTATGACTGAATTAGTAAATCGTCAAAAGGTTTGGAACTAAATTGGCGCATTCGAAAGGTTTAGGGTTGAATTGATCACCATACAACAGGTTTAAGATTTTTTGGACAATTTTTCAAATTAAAAGGCACTTATTTATAGAGAAGTTAAACTTGGGAACAACTAGTAAAAAGATATATATAACCTAGAGATATCCCATTCTTTAATCATGTCTAATATTGGCTGGAAATAAGATAACGGTTACATCTTTCCTAATTTGGCAAGATCAATCTTCACAAAATCTTTTGTTGCTTGTCCTCCGTCAGTTCCCCAAGGAGATTTCAATCTTGAGTTTGATTCTTATTCCACGCATTAATCTTCGGCAGTGAAGTCATAAGAAAGTTATTCCTCATAAAACTTACGGCCATTTAACTTGTGATATGATATACAACCCGACACTACGATTGAAACTGTTCTAGTAGGCTGCATTTCCCCACCCTTGCCCTGATGCCAAAGCGCCAAGATAGATGGGAGTGCATCTCTATGGCCTGTCACTTTCCTTGTCTTTTCCTAAATAATCTTCCTCTCCTATTTGCTGCTGTGATGTTGGTTCCTAACCCTCAGGTACACTTGTACAAAGTTAACCCAGAAGTGAAGAACCTAAAGTAGATGCTAAAATTCATGATAGCTCCGAACAACCATCCAAAGGAAATGTGTTCATATTCATGCTTGTGATTGAAGAGCGGCTATTGGTCGAGTGAGGAAATAACGTGGCTGATCGGTGGATGAGGACAAGCGGTGTCCCTCCCAAGGCAAAGAGGAACTGAACTGAGTGGGAACTTCCAGTTCATATCCAACTCCATTGTCCCACTTCTCCCACGAAACATCAGTGCTCATCATTTACGAAAAAACCCCCCCTCCATTCCAGCTATCGGCCAAACTTACTACAGCTCAACGTGTGCAGCGAGACAAAGCCACGATACTAAGGACTCATTTGTTTCGCGGAAAACAAATATGCTTTTGAAAAATATTTTCCTATAAATGATTGTTTGTATTGGTTATCGTTTAAAATAACTAGCCAATAAAAATTATTTTCATTATCGACACTAATTTATTCCCCATATATTCATAAATAATGAAAATATATTCCGTTCATCTTTTTTAAAGCAATATAGACCATCATTTTTAAGAAAATATTTTCTGAATAACTCATTTTTCGAGAAACGAACGGAACCTAATAGGAAATTAACGATATAAAGTGGTCGTAGATCTAGTTTAGATTAGTTCGATCGGAATGAAGGAATGGTTAGACATACTTGGCAGTTTGCACCTCATTTCTTGAGATAAAATGGATGACACATAGTTGATGCACAGCGAATGCGATAGACAGCAGAGTGAACAATGTGAAGGGCAAGTAGTTACTTAAAATAAGCTAGCTCAACGTATATTCTAAAGATACTTTGTAAAATATATATATACTGAACAATGTGAAAGGCTTCTTTTCGGGGTTAAATACTTACTTTGTCTATCGGATCACTCGATATACTCTTTTGTGTAGAGTCGTCTTTCTGTATGGAGTATTAGTCTCACATGAATAGAGACCGGGAAGCGAATACGTATCTCCATGTTCATTAATATTGATTTTGACCAAGTACTAGGATATTTTTAGACTACGTAGAAGGGATTCAAGCTGCAAGTTCGTCTCATGAGAAAGTAACTTTTCTCCTCTCGCGCCTGAATCCTGAGGATTTATGGGTGGGTCTTACCAGATACCTTAGCTGCATTTCTAGCGGCCAAAGGTTACTTGTGTGAAAAAAAAAAATTGTTAAAGAATATATTATCCTCAGTACAAGATACCTTAGTTCAAGAATATATTGTCCTTCCCTGTGAATACCATCAAAGTTCCTCTGTGAGCTTACTTTTACAGCTTACCATGTCTGTGATCTAACGAGTGCAAGTAGAGATTGGCCACTTAAAAATTGGATCGTGCATAATATTGTATGTTTAGGTTTCTGAAAATAATTCACTGCCTTAAAAGGTTAATAGCACGAAAAACCCTAAATTGGTACATGTGACAATTTTACCCCAAATTATTTTTTTATCATAAAAAATCCCAAACTGATATAACTATGACAAATTTACTCTAAATTAATTTTTTGACCACCAAAAATATCAAATTAATACAGATGTGACAAAGTTACCCTTCATTAATTTTCATTAAATCGGGTTAATACCACGAAAAATCTCAAACTAATACATCTATGACAAAAAAAAAAGGGTACCCCAAATCAGTATACCCATCAATTGTCCACGTATCATCCAATTCAATCATTTGATGGTAACAGAAAAATAACATAGGGTAAATTTATCACAAGTATACTAGTTTCGAGTAAATTTGTTATAGGTATACAAATTTGAGATTTTTGGTGGTAAAAAAAATAGTTTATGCTAAATTTGTCACATATGTACTAATTTGATATTTTTTGTTATCAAAAAATAATTATAGATAAATTTATCGCACGTGCACTAATTTTAGATTTTTCATGATATTAACTCTGCCTTAGATAAACAACTTCTTGGTTTTCTTGGTGGCTGAACTGTCAAAGAGATTAAAAAGAAAAATTAAAAAGAACTATCAAAGAGAAACCAATATCAGGTCCCCTACGCTGCACCAGATCGATAATGGAGACTGCTGCCGTAAAATTGTCCGGGGATGTGGACTACTTGTGGTACGGTACCCGAAAATTGGTTCAGACACCACCTTACTTTAAATTAGCGAAAGAGATAAAGACACTGCAGCTAGTTCAACTTTTCTTCTTTTTTTTTTTATACAATTGAGTCCTTTTATTAAAATAAAAACAAAAATGTTGACGTGGATTAGCACATTAGTACCGTGTCGGCACTAACTAGATAAATTCATACTTATTTGTACTTTTTCAAGTGCTGATTAGATGGACTTTATTGGCATGTTGTGAGTAAAAATTCTTAAAGGATAGACCTCATAATATTTTTTTATTGATTGTTAGATAAAATATTGACTTTTGAAAGAAATGAAAAAACTCTTAGCCACGTGTCAATTTTCAATTTTTTCAATATTCATATGTTTAGAAAAGAAATTAATTTTCAAATGTCGCTTACACCATGTCAATATTTAACGACGACTTAATAGCCACGTGAGAATTTTCATCTACAATTTTGACGGAAGGATCAACCTGAACTAAAAGACATCTAGTTGGAAGATTTTTATGTCATCCACTTCGTGTTGTGGATTTAGAATTTTGCATGCAAATTTTCTGGATCGATTTTGAATATTTCATCACCTGCACGCGATGCAAGAATCTTGCATGATGGAACCATCAGCCGAATTTCCTTCACTAGTAACTTCATCAATAAGTGTCGATGAAATGCCTTCGAAACTATGGATCGATATGTACGAATCGACAAAGGTTTTGAAGGGTCATTAATTAATTTTTTGACATGAAATATAAACGGGCATCAAATTACAGGCACTGAAATTGAGATTAATCGTTGCCATCCATGTAAGAGGTAGTGAAATTTAAAGGTAACTCGGAAGTGAAATTGATTAGCTGGGTGTTCTTTGATTGATTAGCGGTCTTTTCCCAAGAATGCAATTCTAGTAGTAGCTGTAGCCCATAGTCGATGGTTATACAGATGGTTACTAAGAATTTTAACGTACTCTGCGTGCCTCATACTAATTAGCTACGCTTGTCTACAGAAATTGGAAACCCGGCCCGATCGTTCTAAGACTTGTGCCCAGCTCATTTCGCTTTGCTCGATATAGAACTCGATCCAGAATAATTAGTATGGGCAAACTGATGATGCAGTTCAAAGTTTGCTCGTATAAGCCCGACATCATGGGCGGATGCATCTTAGGGTTTTGCCGACATCATGGGCTTCCTCTCCTCTTCTCTAGCCAAGGGCTCCAAAAAGACCGGAACATGTCGCATTGCATTTCATTCTCTATTTTATCCAAAACTCCTTCCTAAGTAAGGTGGTTAGTCAAAGTTTAGCGGGCATGATGGGTTTGTTCCCATTCACAAGTAAGAGAAACTGATTAAGTTTATTTCAGTCCAACTTAAAAGAAGTTGATTGAAGATTTCCCATTCACCTAGTGCTCTCTTTCTTCAAATTTCCCGTCGCTAAGCACGGTGATAAAATAAAGGGCACAGTGCTCTGCTGAATTTTTTTTTTCTAATTACATAGTTACTAATATATTTCATCCAACTAGCTGGACAATATTCAGAAAGAACATCTATTTTTTCCTACTTAATAATTCATCAGTGATTCATTTATGATATATTAAAATCAACTAATCCTTTCGTGTAATGAAGATAGCTATCCTACACATTATGAATACTAGCGAGTAAACAAAATCAACTTCATAAATAATTGAGAGTTTTTTCAGATTGAGATTCCCAGTGACATGGGATATATTTTTAAAAGATAAAACACGTGAAACGGGGCACAAAATTCTAAGTTAGACGGTTTTCCTTATATTTACTACAAAAATATTTTCAAAATTAGCTATATCATTCAAAAATAAGACTTGAAGATAATTTCTTAAACTACCTTCCCATGTTTGAACTTAGATATATTTAAAAACAAAAAATGAGAGAAATTACCGAAAAAAGTTTTAAATCTATTTGACAGATGCAAATTTAGTCTTAAACTTCTCGATTGGGCTAATTTAGTACTAAACATTTTGACATTTAACAATTGAGTCATTATAGTCAATTTTGGCATGAAATCACTAACATGAATACCAACCGTATTATGTGTCATAGCCAACACTAACATTGACAATTTTTGTAATTTAAAAAATTTATTTTTTCATCTTCAATTTTTTTTTCATTGAGGACAGCAAGGGTAGGAGGGCCTCACCAAGATCTAGGCGATGGGCGTCTCTCCCATAGCCTTATTGATGACCTTCGCCGGTCAAAATGGGAAAAAAAAAAAACAAGAAGAAGAACAAATAGAGAGAAAATAATAAAAAAGAAAATTTTATATTTTTAAAATTGTAAATTTACGTCACCACAGTCGTGCCATGTAAAAACGACTAGCGACTACACAATATGTTTAAGATTTTTTTTTTTACAATATTCTCACAAAAGTTGCATTACATCTTCAAGATTGGCCCAGTAGCACGAGAAATCGTCTCTTTCTTTTTTACAATATTCCCACAACTGTAGATCATTTCTTCCATGGATTGTGACGGATACAGTAGCTGATAAACTCTTCCCATCAATCTTCTATTTCGATATTTTGAATTCCCCGAGATTTGATTAGAGCAAAGCCATCTCTATCTACCCGAAACTAGATACTGTGTCTGTCCATCTACAGGAGCCATGTGCAGAAGGAGTACGATGAAAGTGCAATTTGAATTTTAAGAGCTTTGCTTGTTAGTTTTATCGATATGTTTCTTCTTTTAATCTATTATTAATTACTTTAGAAGACTCATCCCTAATGGTAAGTTTGGTGTCGATTCAATCACTAGAACCACTAAGATTTTTTTTTTTTTTTTTTGGTATCGAAGGTGTCCGGGCCAGCGTCTGTACGGATCGCGCATCTCGACTAATCCTCCGGGAGGGCTAGCGCAGCATCCCACCGCCACGACCCTCCGCTTAAATCACCGGCACCCAGCAAGGTTCGAACCAGGACCTCTCGTGAAAGGACCAGAGCGCAAACCAGCTGGGCCACC
>JAGVVM010006742.1:0-20371 GCA_019149425.1 Psidium friedrichsthalianum
TTGTAGGATTGTTGATTCACGCATTGGCCCATCCGTAAATATTACAAAACAACTGATTGAGGATATTTTTGGGGGAAAAGAAAAAAAAGGATTGTGATTCATTTAGGAGATTTTCATGTTTCACCGAATCTCTCTACTGTGATCCCTTTGGAAGATCCTTGGTGAGTCACTAATATGTGGTCATTTTTCACACTTCAATGATTTTTAAAGATTTTTTAGCATTAAAGTTAGCGTCATACTAAAATTGTGGCTCGGATACTTTTCTTTTTCTGACAGGAAAAAGAAAACTTAGTTTGAGGTTGCGAATTCTTGGACTTCGATACTTCTCTTTTGTAGGTTCTTAGTGGCACGTTTCAAGCCTTGATTTGCAACATTTAGGGCTTATTAAGTTAATCTAGAGGATCTGACCAAAAAAGAAAAAAAAGAAGTTAATCTAGTGTGGGCCGCCAGCTGCATGTCCTTCGCGGGGCAGCTTGTGGAAGATCAAAATGTTTTTGCGACCGTCATGCAATACATGCATCTTGTGAAACATCGTGCATGGATGGAGAAAAAATGTTCAGCCGGTGTCGCACACCGCAGGCCAATTTTTCAGACATGGATGCCGAGTTGTGATGACGGTGGTTATAAACCACATCAGCTGACAGCAACCGGGCGGAGGACTTTCGCATTCTCGTGCAATGTGTTATCGCAGTGACCACTTTGTTCACAGATTTGACACACAGATTAGTGTTCGAGGAAATAATGTGCTTGCCGGTTGGAATCGCAGCAATCCACTTGATGCTTCGGAATTTCTTCAATTTTGAGTTAGCATTTATCATCCTCTTTTGGCCTTTTTGTGACTTTACTTGTGATAGCAACTAAAATAGGTGATTTCTATATTCCGCATACGGATCATGTTAGGCCGATGATGCTTGCCGCAACAATGTGCGAAAAATCACAGTGGTTAGATTGAAAATCACGGAATTTCAATTTGGAGCGGTGATTGAGAAACCAAACTTTTAACTCTTACCCATAGTCCGACCTTCTCAATTAGAGTAAATCATACTCATGCTAGTACAAATGGCGGACGTGATTCTGTCGCTTACTTTCCCCTCTGGCAAATTCAAATAATCGCTTGACAGCTGTGCATTCAAAAGTGGTGTCGTGAGTAATGTGTCGTAATTACTCCAAACTAATTTTTTGGTATAAAAAACTCTCAAAGTGGTACACATGTGCATATTTACCCAATATTAAATTGGTACATCAGTGCCGCATTTATTTCAGATGGATAGACCCATGCCACATTTACCTAAAATTGTGGTAAATTTGAGATTTTTTGGGTGTAAATGTGACATGAGTGTATCAATTTGAAAATTTTTGTCACATAAAAACTAGTTTGAGATAAACGTAGCAGAAGAAAGCACAACGATAGAAAGTACAAATTTAACTCTTGCGGGGAAATTAATAAAGATAATTTTCTGATAATATCAATCAAGGTGTTTAATTAATAAGAGCTCCGGACACAGTTTAAGTTGGGTCTTCTTCTACTGTGTTAGTGGCTTTTCTTCATTGTGTCTTGTCCTATTGTATGATTATTATTATTTTCGGTCAGATCCTGTTGTACAATGGACTTCTGTATAATGGACTTTGCTCGCATAATAATCTTTTAGTGAGTGTGAAAATATTAACAAGCTGTGGACGTTTCCCCCCCCCCCCCCCCCCCCCCCCCAAAAAAAAAAAAAGTTGTGGACCACAAGTTCTGAAGGAATAGACCCAACAATAGTTTTTCATTATTTATTATTATTTTTTGTAACTCACAATATGTTGTCAATCTCACAGTAGATAAAAAATTGTCACATAAGTATTTTCCTTGTATAATAGCCAAATATACATGCATTGCCTTTAGACTAAAATTGAGGTTCAAAAGGCTTTGTGAAATCGCCTTGTCATAAGCCATGTGAATTATTAATTAACGAAAAGAAGTTATGGACACGATATGCACAAATTGTATCTACAGTGGAAAATGAAAATGTTTCGAGATCTGATTTCTTTATAGTAGGGCTATTTATAAGATAGAAAATGTTTTAAATGTAACAATAAAAAAAAAAATGAGAGATAAAGTACGGATTTGCCAATTCATAAAATACTCGTACAATAAGTAACTGAGGATATTTTTTAGGGAAAAAAGGGTTGTGATCCCTTTAGGAGATCCTTTTGCTTTACATAATAGTATAATACAGTACAGATTAGCAAAATCCCAGCGGTTTAAAAAAGATTGACTAGATCAAAGATCCACAATTGTACATTTTTTTTTCTTTTGATTTTTACAGCTTTGACGATGAGGCTTTTAATTCCTCCGGGCATCACGTATCTCTCTATTGATTTTAAAAGTGTTCTCCACTGATATAAAATCAAAATTGGTATTTGGTCTCACTTTCATCTTCTCCATGTTCCTCGAGATGTTTACATGGTGACAACACAAAGTGATGATGCGCAAGTCATGCCATCTTGTTCTTAATGAGAATTTTACTCACTTCCCTTTTCTGCTTATGAAAACATATATATCTTTATAACTTTAAATGAACGTATTTTGAGATAATGTTTGCTTCATAATTTTGCTTTTTCGAGTCTCACAAGACAAAGGAAAATAGTGGCAAAGTAAGAATACGTGCTTTCTGATTTTTTGCTTATGAGATTAATATATAGTCGAAGCTTTATGAACAATCACTTCAGCAGCAAAACTTTTTTTTAAAGTGTCAATTTAAGTGAATTCGGTGAGTCAGGTTAGATTTTCCGCTAAACTAAGTTACTAGAGTCACTTTAATAATCATTTTTCACACTTTTATGGCTTTTAAAGGTTTCAAAAAAGTCAGCATCATACAAAAATTGCGACACTGATGCTTTCCTTTTCGGAGAGGGAAAAGAAAACTTAGTTTGAAGTTATGAAGTTTTGGACTTCTGAGGGTTTTGTAGGTTCTTAGTCGCATGTTTGAAGCCTTGATCTGCAATGTTAAGGGCTTAGTTAAGTTAAGCTAGAGGTGGGCCACCAGCCACATTTTCTTCTCGGGGCGTCGTGTGGAGGATCAACATGTTCAGCGATCGTCATGCACCACATGCTTCCTTGGGAAACATCGGTTATAGATTGGGGAAAACAAAATGTTTCAGGAAGTGTCGCACATTGCATGCCAGTTGTTCAGACACGCATAAAACAAGTTGTGATCGTGGTGGTCGTAAACCACATCAGTCGACAGCGGCATGGTATGATATATACGCATTCTCGTGCAATGTTTTACCTTAGTGACGCCTTCATTCATGAATTTGATACGGTGATTAGTGCAAAAGGAAATAATACGTTTTTTGCCGGAATCGAAGCAATCGACTCGAGGTTTCGGAACTGCTTCAATTTGTAGTGAGCATTTATCGCTCTCTTATGGCGTTTTTGCGACTTTACTTGCGATGGCAAGCTCAAGAGATGATTTCTATATTACACATGAATCACGTTAAGCTGGTGATGCTCGCTAGACAAGTGTGAAAATCACAGTGGTTAGGGTGAAGATCACTAGATTTCAATCTGACGCAGTGATTGAGAAATCAAACTTTAACTCTTAGCCTATAATCCAAACGTGATTATAGAATATCATACTTAGGCTAGTACGAATGCTGGAACTTGATTTTGTCGCTTTACTTCCTCCTCAGGCAAATTTGGAGAATCACTTGATGACTATGCATTCCATCAAAAGTGGCGTCGTGAGTAATGCACCGCGTTTACCTCCAAACTTTTTTTTATTTTACAAAAACTCCCAAAGTAGTACGCTCATGCCATATTTACCCCAAACTAATCTTTTTGTATCAAAAAAATTTTTAAACTAGCATATCCATGCCACATTTACCTCAAAACGATATATCCATACCACATTTACACACATATGAGATTTTTTTGGGTAAATATGGCATGAGTGTATCAATTTGAAATTTTTTGTTACATAAAAATTAGTTTGGTATAAATGTAGCATTGATGGACCAGTTTGAGGTAAATGTGGCAAAGGTATACTAGTTTGGGAGTTTTTGTGATAAAAAAAAAATAGTTTAGGGTTTATGTGACATTAATCCTTAATAAATATGAGTTTCCAGGGTATTCATATATCCAGTTTCAAAGAGAAGATAAATTGCAAATTTTGTCTATTTATAGGAATATGCACAGTGAAGACAGTTAATTTCTACCCACCATCAGGTGGTCGCGTGGTAAGGAGTAGGCTGCTGAGACCCTGCTGAGTAGTACTCGCGGTCCTGAGGTCGAAACTTACTCGCCCCCTGGTGTCTTACCCGGAGTGCCGTGGTGGTGGGGTCCTGCGGTACCTCCCCGGGGATTAGTCGTCGCCGTTGGTTTGAGCGTAAGCTCACGGCACGGCTGGACACCCCGGTTACCAAAAAAAAAAAAGACAGTTAATTTTCTGAGTGCAACAACCGCATCATCCATTGGTAATAACTTAAGGGCTGCTTAACTAAAGATAAAAATAGGGGAAGTTACCTTCACTATCTATGGCTTAACAATATATTTGAGATTCTAGACTGTTATCGCCAGAAATATCTTTTAGCTTTTGGATTAATTATCTTTGCATACTTTGCATGCTTTTAAAAACACATTAAAGTAGAGAACCAAAATTAAGGAAAGGCAGAAGACAGCACAACTATAGAAAGTAAAGATTTAATTCTTCCAATGAGATTAATCAAGATATTTGTCTGATGATATCAATCAAGGTGCTTAATTCAAAAAATCTCTCCGGACACGGCCTTAAGTTGGCTTCTCTTTCTAGTGTGTAAGTGGGCTTCTCTTTATGGCATGCTATCTACTGGATGATAGCAAAAATACACATGCATTGCCTTTATGCAAAAATCGACATTCAAAAGGCTTTGTGAAATCGCCTCATCAAAAATCATGTGAATTATTAACTATTGAAAATAAATTATTGACACAATATGCACGAATTGTATTTACGTGGAAAACAAAAAACGTTTTGAGACTTGATTTTCTTATTGTAGGGCTGTTTATAAGATAGAAAGCGTTTAAATGTAAAAAAAAAAATTAAAAAAAAAAACCGAAAGATAAAGTAGAATCGTTAATCGACGCATTTGTCCATCCATAAAATATTTGTAAAATAATTAATTGAGCATATGGATTAGAAAAAAGAAGAGGAGGAGGAGGAGGAGGATTGTGATCTCTTTAGGAGATCCTTTTTACCTTACATAATACTATAGAATAGTAAAGATTAGCAAAATCCCAGCGGCTGATAAAATTTTCGTATGATTAACTCGATTAAAGATCGGCCTTTGTACATAATTCTCAATTTGATTTTTGCAGCTTGACCATGAGGGCTTTAATCCTCCGGGCTTTGCGTATCTCTCTACTTATATCAAAAATTGGTATTTCGTCTCACTTTCGTCTTGTCCATTGCTATATGATGATAACACAAAGTGATGAACCACAAGTCATGCCATCTTGTTGTGAATGAGAATTTTACACTTGCCCCCTTTTTTAGCGGAAAACGAATAGATGTCTGTAATACATTTAAATATTTTGAGAGAATGTTTGCTCCCTGATTTTGCTTTTTTTTAGTCTAACAGGACAAAGGAAAATAGTGGCCTTGTTAGAATACTTGCTTTGTGATTTTCAGCTTTTGGCTCACGACTTCCGTCAAGTTTTGAATCTTAAAAAATTTAGAAGTGACAATCTGAGAAAGGACCGATATATTGTTAAACTTTATAATGATCAATTAACACCAAATTTTTTTAAATGTGTCTATTTAAGTGAACCCGGTGAGTCAGGTAAGATTTTCTAATGAATTAAGTCGTTGGAGTCACTTAAGTGATCGATTTTCGCATTTTAATGATTTTCGAAGGTTTTAACACCAAAGTCAGCGTTATACAAAGTTATGGCACTGATAATGTTCTTATTCTTGATAAGGAAAAGAAACGCTTAGTTTGAGGTTATGAATTCTTTGACTTCGAGGCTTTTGTATGTTCTTAGTCGCATGTTTTGAGCCCTATTTTGCAATGTTAGGGGCTTGCCGGCCTAGTTAAGCTCAATTAGAAGTAGGCCACCAGCCGCATGTCCTTCGCAGGGAAACGTGTGGAAGATCAAAATGTTCAGCAACTATCATGCATCCTTGGAAACATTGTGTATAGATGGAGAAGAATGTCCAGCGAGGGTCGAACACCGCGTGCCGATGGATCGAACGTGGATGACAAGTTGTGATTACGGTAGCCATAAATCACATTAGCTGATGGTGAAGTGGTGTGAGATATACGCACTCTCGCGCGATGTGTCGTTATAGTGAGGACTAGCGACTTCATTCATGGATTTGACACGGAGATTAGGTTCAAGTAAATAATATGTTTGTCTACTGGAATTGAGCAATCAACTCGATGCCTCCGAATTGCTTCAATTCGCAAGGAGCATTCATTACCCCTTTTTTGGATTTTTTGTGACTTTACTTGTGATAGCAAGCTAAAATAGGTGATTCCTATGTTCCCAAATGAATCACGTTAGGACGGTGATGCATGCTGGACAAAGTGTGGTTACAGTGAAGTTCATTGGATTTCAATTTGGAGCAGTGATTGAGAAACTAAACTTTAACTCTCGACATATAGTTCGGTATTCTCAATTGAAGTATATCATACTAATGCTAGTACGAATGCTGGAATCTGATTTTGTCACTTACTTTCGCCTGGGGCAAGTTTGGAGAATCGCTTGACGACCATGCATCCAAAGTGGTGATACGAGTAATGTGCCGCGACTGTTTCCAAGAGCATATTGCTGTTTTGTTCCTAGTAAACATTATGGGGGTAAATAGGTGCTTCAAAGCTTAATTCCTATCTCAAATTTTTATATAACGATGGCAATTACGAGGATGACGCTGAGGTAAATTCAAGGCTAATTCTGCTTCGCCTTGCTTTTTATGTATCATCCAAAGTTTGTCATGAGTCACATTGGTTGATGGCGACGTGGTGTGAGATATATGAGCTCTCGCACGATGTGTTATCATAATGACGGTTGACTGCTTCATTCATGAATTTGATGCGAAGATTAGCGTTCAAGGAATAATATGCTTGTCTACTGGAATTGAAGCAATCAACTAGATGCCTCAGAATTGCCACAATTTGGAGAGAGCATTCATCGCCCTCTTTGGGCTTTTTTTTTTTGTGACTTTACTTGCAATAGCAAGCTAATATAGGTGATTCCTATATTCCTAATGAATCACATTAGGATGGTGATGCGTGCCGGACAAAGTGTTGTTAGAGTGAAGTTCATAGGATTTCAATTCGGAGTAGTGATTGAGAAACCAAACTTTAACTCTTTGCATATAGTTCGATATTCTCAATTAAAGTAGATCATACTCATGCTAGTACGAATGATGAAACTTGCTTTCGTCGCTTTACTATCGTCTCGGGCAAATTCAGAGAATCACTTGACAATGATGCGTCCAAAATTGGTGTTGCGAGTAATGTGTCACGGGCGTTTTCAAAAGCGTGTTGCTTTTTTTGTTCCTTGTAAATGTGTTATGGGGGCAAACAGGTGCTTCATAATTTGTTTTTTTCCAATTTATTTATTTTTTTTAAAATTCGGTAACCCCCACGCCGGCTGCGCTTAATTGGTGCTATTAGCCTTTTGTCGTCCTTCGGCACTGATTACGTCAGTCCATACAGCAGCAAAATCGTCGGACCTTCAAATTGAAAAGGGTGGGGGAAAAAAAAAAGATGGACTTGTACGTCAGAACTCGAAGCAAAATTCGCTAACTAATTTGCACGAGAAATTGTTTATCCGTGGAAAAGAGAAAGCCTCTTGCCGAACACTTACTAAGACATTAAACACAAAAAAAAAAAATATTAATCATGGAATACTTTAACAGTGTACATGACAACAGTTATATTTTTCTATTCTCAAGAACATATTTGAAACATTTGCTAACGCAATTTTATTTTTTTGCTTTCAAAATAAATTTTTTGCCCAGAAATAAGTTTGGAACAGAAATAAAAAGTAGAAATTTTCTACTTTTTATTTACAGAGCAGAAACAGAAAAAAAAAATTCTTCTTATTGTTCACTTCCTATCTCTTCAGTGCGGTCTCCCTCTCTCTCGCGTCGTTATCGCTAGTCGCCCGTCGCCGGTTTCGCTAGTCCCTAAACGCTTGTCGTCGTCATTCGGGGGTCGCCTCTCTTGGGCCCCTATTGCAGTGTGCCATTCGCGGGCCACCGATAGCCATTCACCATTTGCCAGTCAACTACCGCCGATTTCTAGTCCTTGACTCCCATTCGAGAATGCTTTTTTGTATCAATTATGAAGATAAACGAATTATAGGTATTTTAATCGCTCGCGCATGATAACCTGCCAGAAGTGATTTCTGGCAGAGAAATCAACTTCTGGCAGAGAAATCACTAGAAATCCGTTTGATAAAACTTCTTCAGAAGCAGAAATCCGTTTGGTTCGTAATTTAAAATTTCTACTTCCGAAGTCAATTTCTCCATCAGAAGTCATTTTCCAGAAGCTATAAAAAGTAGCTTCTCAAAGAGAAGTCATTTTGGATAACTATCATCACGCGACGCGTGTTGCCGCCGGTCACCGCCGATCATCGCCTGACACCCACCGGCCACCGCCGCCGGCCGCCGCCGCCGGCCGCCGTGAAAAGTAGAAATTTTGTTTTGTTTGATCAAACACATTTTTTTATTTCAGAAATCATTTCTGAAATAGAAGTGAAAAAATCAACTTCTGATTCTGAATGAGAATTAGAAAAATCAACTTCTGCTTCAGAAATGAGTTCTGAAGCAGAAGTGTTGTCATGCGCGCCTTACTAATTATTATTGAGAACGACAATATTTTATATTAATTAATTATTTAAAGCGATATAAGTTATAAATGCTTATTTTATGCTAAAAATATATATTAAATTATTCATATTTCGCGAAAGGACGAGTTGTCGTCCACGACAAATTGGCATCCGAGTCGGCATTCCATTCGGAAAAAATATCGAGCAACCTAAGAATAAATAAATAAAGAAATTTTTTTTTTAAAAAAAAAGGAAAGTTACAGGCGTCACTGGGTCTCTCTGTCTCTGTCATATCCGCCGTTTCAATTTGAGAGCTTTGGAGTTGGAAATCGCCGGAGGAGAGGAGAAATGCCAGGGCTGAGAGCACCGTCGGAGTACTCGCGAGAGCCTCCTCGCCACCCGTCTCTCATCGTCAACTCCAAGGTCTCTTTCTCTCTCTCTTCCCGATTCTCGCACTGCTTTTTCCCGGATTTCTGTTTCGTTTTTCCTGTCGTTTTTCTCCCAATCTGTTTTTGCTGCTCTGGTTTCTCCTTTTTATACCACGGTGCGATCGCTGGAACCTGGTGGCGTCTAAACGTGCGAGGTTTTGGAATTGTACCGTGGCCTTTTAATTGTCGTTCTGGATCATGCTTCTGTGTGCATGCATGTGAGCGGTTTTGATTCTGTACGTTTTGCGGTAGCAATGGAGATTCACTTGGCATTTCTGATCTCTTGGAATCTGCTAGATAATTGTCTAAGTCCGGTATTAGGTGGGAATTTTCAGATTGGTTGAGGTTGTCAATCGAAATGAGCTTCTTCTTTTCTTTTTTCTCATATGCATTGAAGGCCGTGTGTTATCCGAGTTTGTTCGAAGTTCCTAATGAAACTCCTCCCTCTATTCTGGTCACCACACTGCCGGGTGTTTAATTTGGTGAATTTTCGAGACTGGGCGAACTTTTTTTTCATGGCCACCTTAAGTCATTTTACTTGAGCCACGATCGACCGTTATGATGGCTTGTAGGAGTTGCTTCTTGAACCATATTAAGTCTTGCAATTGTTGGGACTAGAGAATCAAAGTCGATGTTTCCTAATGCCCGAAAGTGTGGAACTTGAGTACTATTTGTTTCGTTTCTCCGTTGGGGTCCACTGTATATGGCGTCAAGTTGTTTGTGTGAGATATATTTAGCCAGTGGGATTTTTCTGTAGATTGCAAGAAAATAATACTCTAATTAGATGAATATGTGCTAATGTTCTTCATGGCGGACTGTGCAGGAACCTTTCAATGCCGAGCCACCCCGCTCAGCATTGGTTTCATCTTACGTGACTCCAGTGGATATGTTCTATAAGAGAAATCACGGACCCATTCCTCTGCTTGATGACCTAGATAGGTTGAGTTTCCTTATCCAATTCAATAGAAGCTATTGGTTGATACTTCTTTTTTGTGTGAATCACACAGTAAACTCTTAGCCTTCTTGCCACAACTGATCTCACACCTGTCTGGCAGAGCAGCTACTATGTCACAATCCATGGGCTGATTGAATGTCCTAAGAAGATATCAATGAGAGATTTATGGTGAGTGCCAAATGTAGGCTCACTTGAAGTTTGACTGGTAAATAATGTCGAAAGACCACTAGAGTTCTTTTAATGTACTTTATGCCAGTGGTTGTGTTCTATTTTCTCTTTTTCTTTATAATGCTGGGTAATAACTGACTTTCTACTGATATCAGGGCTCTTCCGAAATATAACGTTACTGCTACTTTACAGGTATCATTTAGTTTTTGCTTGCTCGCTGCATATTTCCTGGGCACATGTCTCAGAGACTATTGTAGTGCCTCTATTTAAGAGGATGAGTAGTTTTCTGATTGATTAAATGTTTGAGGGCCGTCTGTTTTGGCTTGTGGGAGCTGTGAAGTGTGCAGGCAATAGGAGGACAGCAATGAGCAAGGTCAGAAAAGTGAGGGGTGTTGGCTGGGATATCTCTGCGATAGGAAATGGTGCGTTACTTAATTGTTGGTTGAATATGCTAGCTACCTGCATTACGATTCTTGTAAAACATGCCATAGTAGCTTATAGGGGAATCTCAATTGCGTAAATTGCTGGAGCGTGTGAAACAATGGACATCAATGTGATGGTCAAAACTTGGTGCGTGCTCCTTCTCAGGATGGGATGGCCATTGATGCTCCATTCATTGCTTTAAGTACATATAATTGGTTTTATTTGGTGAAGAATGAGGGTAGGGGTAGTCCAAATGATTTGGTTGCTTCTGATTGCTGTCTAACATTTTGCCCAGTTATCTTATAATTAGTGCTCAGTTCTCTTATGAATGATGCCTAAAGGCTTTATAATTGAGTCGCAAAATGATTATTTGATTGGAGAGGCCTGTGGGCTCGAGACATCTTTTTTTTCTTCTTCTAGTTCCTCATTGTCACTCAAAACATTTAATCTTGCTAGCATGTTGGCAGCAACAGTGAGTTCGAATTTACAATTTTCCTTTAGTTGGTAAGTCCATGCAAAGAGTGGCTTCCTTATAAGAACAATTGCTCGTTGAATCATACTGCTTTATCCTGTTTCTTGATTCTAGCCAAAATAAAAAATCTCGTGTCTTGATATCGCGATGTTCATTTTGCATAGAACTGTGTGCTTGAGGGCCCAAGTTCAGGTTGTTTTCACGTCAGAATACAAACTCATTGCATCTAGATGTTCTGTTACTCCTATCACAAATGGTGAAAGAAACGTTTCTCTTCTGCTTATGTATGTGAAAAGGCAGTATGGATTGTAGACACCTAATTCTCTTAAAGAGTTTGGAAATATTTTAGCTGTTCTCCATCCTTATTTTGACCCTATTTTTTTCTTTTCTGTTTTCTTTAGTTTGGAGCTAATCATTATCCTGATATGTCCAGCTGTGTGGGGTGGTGCCAAGTTGGCTGACATTCTTGAGCTCGTTGGAGTACCTAAGTTGACAAGTGTGACTATATCAGGTGGAAAACATGTTGAATTTGTGAGCGTTGACAAATGTAAGGTAAAGGTTCAATCTATTCTTGGCAATTGTTTTCTATCAAGGGAAAAAAAAAAGCAGAAAATTCTGAATCACTTTAACTTTTTTGGAAGCACGCGTGTGGTGTTTTTAGTTCTTTTCACCTGATCCTTATTTCAGTTTGTAACATCTGAAAAAGAATTTCATAACTATGGCTGTTTCTACATGCAGAAGAATGCTTCTACAGTTTGCTTATGATTCTTACTTTGCTGTTCCATGTGTAAATATTAACAAATTGCAATCTCTGTTTGGAACTTTTAAATGTCAAATTGCTCTGTAATGATAACCTTTAGGAGGAGAATGGTGGGCCCTACAAGGCATCAATCCCATTAATCCAGGCTACTAATCCCGAAGCTGATGTTTTACTTGCTTATGAGATGAATGGTGAGGTTAGTGAACTTGCCTTTATGGAAGCATATATGGTAATTTCCATCGCAGTGTTCTATCACAAAGTAGTTGATTATGCTTCTGTTTCATCTATGTATACTTTTCTTTCCAAATATCACCTTCTCTGTTGCTTCTCCTTTCATTGTCAATATATAAAACCTGTAGGAGTGTGTCTAGGATTGATAGTGTTTGCTATCCTGCCAAAGACTCTTAACAGGGATCATGGTTACCCTTTGCGAGTGGTTGTCCCGGGTGTTATAGGTGCCCGCTCTGTGAAATGGTTAGACTCCATCAATGTAATTGCTGAAGAATGCCAGGTTGGATAAAGTTATCTTTTGTCAAAGTTTATACAGCTCAATCTTGTCTTCCCATGTTATTGAGGTAACAATTGTTGTCTTTCAGGGCTTCTTCATGCAAAAGGACTACAAGATGTTTCCGCCTTCAGTAAATTGGGATAATATTGATTGGGCAACAAGGAAGCCTCAGATGGATTTCCCTGTTCAGGTAATGTCATTATGAATTAACTCCCGCGTTGGAATAGGTCAAATCTCTAATAGCACAGCTACCTTTGTCTTGCCTTGAAGTTGGATGCCTCATTCAGTTTCTAATTTGCATTGTGCCAGAAAAATTATTTTATTGTCGAAAGCTCAAAAACAATGTCACATCCTGTTTGTTTCTCTTGTTCTATAGGAAGGACTTAGATAGATTTAGTGCAGGATGATGAACTTTACCTTTATTGAACTATAGTGGATTATTACCTTTTTTTTTATGTCATATAGTTGCACTAATTGCTTGATTTTGTGCTGGCAGTGTGCAATATGCTCCTTGGAGGATGTGATTGCAGTACAACCTGGAAAGGTTCGACTATGATCAACAGTTTTACTTGCATAGATATTACAATTCATTAGTCAGTAAATTGCGGCATGCACAGAATTCTGTTGATTCGCATACTATTTACAAATCTATGGTGGTCTGGCATGCACCTGTACTTTTGTTTGTCTTACCAAAGGAAAAATGCTCATCTTAATCCTATCCATAAGCTAGGTTTAATTTTGATATTAGTATGAGCCTTACTCAATGTCCTACATTTATTAGTTTTGGGACTCTTAGGTACTGGGGACGTTTGTTGATATCCCTGCATTTGGATTTCTAAGTTGTTTCACGGTGCAGGGATAATAGAGGCTAGAGAATTCATGCAATTAAAATGGATTTCCTGTACAATAATCGAAGGTTTTGCATATAAACTTGCGAAGTGTTTTTGAGAAGTAAATATTGGGGCTCCAAGTAAAATAAAAACCAAAGTGAAAGTTGAGGGAAATCTGAATTTGATCCCTGCCCAGCACAGGGTTTTTCAATATTCGCCATGATTGGCCATCCACTAATGCGCAGTTCTTTCGGTTTCACCTCCAAGGTTAATAAATATTTCTTGGACTCTTGATGCTCCCAAGTCAATGTTGGTGTCCTTTTATGCTATTCTGGGGACTTCCTAATTTGTAGAAGTTATTCACCTGAAAGAAGAATGAATCATGATGCAGGTAAACGTTACTGGATATGCAGCATCAGGAGGTGGCCGTGGAATTGAGAGGGTTGACATTTCCATCGATGGTGGCAAGAATTGGGTGGAGGCTTCTAGATATCAAAAGGATGGCTTTCCCTATGTTTCTAGTGATATTTGCAGTGACAAGTGGGCATGGGTGCTTTTTGAAGCTACAGTTGATATTCCTCACAATACTGAGATTGTAGCAAAAGCGGTATGTTGTTTCCTTGATGGGACAAAGCTTGTTGCAGCTCCCCTGTTGTCACTCTTAAAGCCTCGTAATAGCCTCTTAAGACTGGATGAATCTCAAAGTACAAATCATCTTCTGGCTATTACCACTTGTTGCACTGTACTCACAATATTGTGAGGGCTGATAGTTATACAATCTTGCTTTAGAGAAGCTAAAATGCAGTCATACTTTGACACATGCACTGCTTTTCTCAAGGTACTGTTTGTTTGTAAGCATCGGTTGTTTCCTTTTTATTTGTATGGTTGGTATTAGGGAGTATGTTTCATATTGATTGGTATCCCGAAGTGCATTATTTACCTAGCAATGCAGGCGAAGCTACTCATCAGGAGTAGTAATAGCTGGTTTTTTGGTAAGGTAAGGAAAGTAGTAATTGCTGTTTTTGTTCCTCTCAATCATGAAATTGACTGAGAGGCTCAATGATTCTGAAAGTCTGATATGAGCCCGTGTTTCCATCGGTCTCCTCTTTGATGATCTTGCTGATTTGACTCGCTTGTCTTGATGTGTCTCTTTTCGTTATTTCAGGTTGACACTGCAGCTAATGTCCAGCCAGAAAATGTGGAAACCATTTGGAACTTGAGAGGGATACTGAACACTTCCTGGCATCGAGTTCAGGTACGGGTTGGTCACTCGAAGATGTAGACGATGAGTCGTGCTAAGCATTTACCAAGACTCGTGGGACTCGCCCCGAGAAATAAATGCTGCCTTTTACTCTTTCTCATGGGGAGCGTGCTATGGTTTGTTTCTAATGTGCTATTGAAAAATAACATCCCATCCCAAATCAGCTGAACAATGCAAGCTTAGTGAGTCTTTTTCCACTAGACACCAAAATCTTAAGGGCATTGTCCGAGACTCGCGCAGTCTCCTGTGTTTGGCACGCTTGGGTTCGCGAATATCGATTGTGCATTTTGTTTTTTTGTTTTTTTTTGGGTAAGGGATTGTGCATTTTGTTTCCCCCAAAGAAATCCATAAAGAAGGAAACCAACCTTGGTGCCCCGCTAACGTGTCCAACCACAAGTGGGATGAGACGAAGATATAAGCATTCTGGCCCTGAATTGCGTGCTTAGCGTTTTTCCGGTGATAATGCTTGCTGCTTGGAAGAAGCAACAGGATGAGAACTCTTAAATGATCGTGATAAATGTGAGCCCCAATTGAAACATTCGTCCTTGGAAGGAGCAATGGGATGCATATTTCTTAAATGATCTCGGTCTCGGGTGCGTGTGAGCTCAATCGATCGAAGGGCTTGGTGTCGGTGGATCTTCCGTTGGACGACACAGTGCGTCCAAGTTGAAGTTGAGAATAGTTTTGAGTGTATTTTGGATGCAAGGAAAAAGCGAAAGGTGAAAACCTTGATCTTTTGGAATAACACGGATGCTGAGGATTAAAAGTGAAGGGGATAAAGGGGCGTTCTTACAGTTAGCCAACCCATCACAAATTCCTAACTGAACCTTGTACTATTATGATTCTAGTGCCAATCGTCCTAAATCTTATAATAGTGTCAATTTAATTTTAAACCTTTTGATTTATCAACTCTTTCGATTAATTTTGGCCGAATATTGTTGACATGGACCTGACTGGTCTACATGGTACGGCTGACATTGATGTAGACATTTTTATATGATATTATAATGATTTGTGATTTTTTTATTTTTTTATTTCTTTTTCTCTTTGTTTTTCTTTCTCCTCTTTCCGGTGGCTGGAAAGGTTGCTTGAGAGAAGGCGAGCACTAGCAAGGCCAATAGGCAAGGCTAACCCATGCCTAGGCTAGGGTGACCTCGTTGGGCATGCCCTGAGGCAAGGCGAGGTCAACCTGTGCCCAGCGATGCCTAGCATCGTCAGATCTGGCAAGTGCGGTTTCGTCGATGCTCATCGGCCAATTAAAAGAGGGGAAGAAAAATAGAGAGAAAAAAAAGGAAAAAAAAAAAAAAAAATGATAATTATAAAATATTATTTAAAAATATTTACATCGGCATTGGCCATGCCATGTAGGCTGGCTAATGTTCACGTTAGCAATATTCGATAAAAATTAGTCGAAATGACTGAATTGGCATGAGATCAAAAAATTTATAATTGAATTGGCATCAACGTTCAACAAAAAAAATTGGCACCAAATACAATAGATTTAAGACTTTTCTAACACTTTTTTTCTCACAAGAAAAGTAGTATAATAAAATACTAATAGTTTCGTATTTAGTTGCTCGATAAATGTCTCGCATCTTGTTAAGAAAGATCTTTCGTAGCTATATCAATTATCACATGGGTTAATGTCGGTCATGCCATGTTGAAAACTAGAGTTATTGTCAAGATGATCACCACATGATCATCTTAGACTACAGGAACATCTTTATTTATCAGGTCTTTGTCCCATCAGCACGATGCCAGCCCATCCCAGCTATTGAAACTTGTTTCTCTATCGTTTTTCTGAGGAGAAAATGATAAAAATAATTCATGAATTTTAGCGCTGAATTTTTAATTTGTTCAATGTAATCTTTAAACTTTTGTAATTAATTTAATGTGATCCATTAACTTTTGCTACATGTTTAATTTAGTTCCTGAACAATATGGATACATTTAATATTGTCCCTTAATCTTAAGTTAATGGAATGACATTTATATAGTTTAGGCATCACATTAAACATGTACTAAAAGTCTAAAAATTACATTGAACAAATTGAAAATACGGAGGCCACATTGAACATTAGGCTAAACTTAAAACCCACATTGAATATTGAACCAAAGTTCACGGATTCATCTAGCACCATCCAAGAATACACGAGTTCGGTCTTTTTGTCTACATTGGGCTCTTGGTCGCAGCACGTGTTCTAATGTGTCAAAACTCTTTTATTTTCTGCCGCTGCCATTTCAATATGAACCCGTGAGAAGCAACCTCCAAAACTCGAAGGAGATTCAAAAAAAAAAACTTAACCAAAAAGCATCTTTGCCTTCATCCACCGTCGTTTTCGCAAGACCTTGATAGCCATTTCGATAAAAAAAAAAGAGGATATACGACAACGACCAAACCAGTGGACAACCTTATTTTTAGTTGATTCCTGTTGCTCATGATGCGTTTTTCTGATTGATTGCAATTAAGCCACGTTTAGGAAAACATTAAATTAATAATCTCTTTTTTTTTTTTTGGGTCTATAAGCTGCGTTTGTTTTTTGTGCCCACCACGGTTCACGCCTTTCTCGGATACCGGAAAGAAACCACTTGCCAAGAAAGAAGGCACATGGGACTTGTCCATTGTTAGATTTTTAAAGAGTACACTGGTTTTCAATATTCAATCTTTTGCTTCAAGAACCTCCTGCCGGACACATTGGAGTTTCAACACGTTTCCTTTTCCCCTTTCTTTAACTGCTGCGGCAGTAGGCAAAACAGATCTCCCTTGATCATTGCTTTTGTTGGGTTACTGTGTTGAGCATCGCGTGTCCGATTAAACATCAAGGTTACAAGGCGCTCTACATAGTGTTTCGGAAGTCTTTTTGAACTTCAGGGGGGTCGAAATAGGGCGATCGAGCTTGTCATTTTGATGAGACTAATCAAATATTGTAATTTTTTTAGCATTGGTTTAGAGATTCGATCCGATTTCTCTGTACCCTTTTCGCCGTAGAGATACCTCCAACACAATTGTGAAAATAATCGTAAATTGATTATTATGCGACATGATCGAAGTTCACTAATACTTAGATGAGATCGATACTCATATTATGATTTCTAACATAGCACCAGAGATCAAGTCCAATCTCTTTTTACCCTTCCCAACATAGAGAGATATTCGAGATGGTATCGTGAAAATAACCGTAACACGATTGCCACCATGCAACATGACCAAAGTTCACTGTTATGTCTTATAACATAGAATTACGGGCTGAATTCAATTTCCTTTTACCCTTTTCTGCTATAGAGAGATTCCCGCGATGATGTTATGAAAATAAACGCAAAAGGATTGCCATGCAAGATAATCAAAGTTCATAAGTGCTCGCGAATTTCGAATTTTAGAAGAATAGTCTCGCAAACGATTTTGGAAAATAATATTATCTTATTTGCATTGTTTTCTTCTTTTCCGGCAATCTTTATCGTTTTCCAGCCAATCCTTAGAAAAACAGCTTTTAGAGCACACTAGTATTGAAAAATCTCAATCGCACTAGAACTTTGTGGATGCAAAAGAAGATGAAGATTCTGGGTGTCAATCAGCTTAAATTAACCCTTGGAATAGTGTGCCAAAACAAAAAAGGGACATTGGAAAATAAGAGACGAATTTTGTACTCATTCGTCGGTCCTAGCTCAATTATTTGCAAATTCGTCCATGATTGGAGCTCCACTAGCACTGAAAACGCACCGATTGCGTCATTTATTACGACTTGATAACGAGTGCACACAATCATTATTGACCGATGAGTTTGTTCGTCTATTTATTTCTACAAAAGAAGAAGAAGAAGAGAGAATCAAATAATTCACAGGGACGCACATATTTCAACCTAGATCTAAAGATCAAGAGCGTAATGAAAAGGGTCTTCTCATGGTTCATGTGCCTTGGAAAACAAGATGTATACATACGGAGGGATAATTGTCTAAAAAGTCCTAAACTTACTGATGGCGACCAATTCAGTCTTATACCTTTCAATTGTATCAATTTAACCTTAAGCATTTTGAAATTTTATCAATTTAATCGTAAATTTATTATTGAGGTAATTGACCCAAAAGACTACATTGACACATTAGAAGATTTGGGACTAAATTGGTAAATCATCAAAAATGTTTAAAATTGCGTTAGCACAATTGAAAAGTTTATGATCGAATTTACAAATTGTCAAAAGGTTTTGGAAAAAATTGGCATAATTAAAAGAATTAAGACTAAATTAACCACCTTATAATCAATTTAAGATTTTTTGGACAATTATCTCCGTATGTGTTATATCACTGCAAGGATTGATGTCTATGCATGGTTGTCTTTATTCATTAGGAGGTAGTGCACTTGTGGGCTCAGTTAAGAACACAGAGGGGTCGACCCTGAGGACTCGGCTTAAAATTTCAAATTCCACCATGCAGATTCTTAGAGATGAGATCAAAAAAAGTCGACGGGTCAATGTTAACTAATATCTAATTTTTTGAGTAATTTTTTTAGGCTTTATTTTCAGTTTAAAAAGGCAACAAAGGAATTTTCAATCGAGGATCCCGATTGAGCGTTCATCGAAAGAATACTCAGCATCTCGAAAGTAAATTATTTAGCAATGTGTTCTTTTTTTTTGTTTTTTTTTACGTGTGTGAATATGGATGGACCTTTGATTGGTGGTTCAAAAAAGCATCCGACAATTATGACGTCATCACAAGCTTATCCACTCGTGGCAGTAACTTTTCTCAATTTGCCAATTCATCATCCGCTCGTGACAATGGACAAACCAACTAGCCGCGAATCAAATCAAACGTCACGGTAGCTGCTTTGGTCACCTCTTTCCACCCTTTTAACTATAAATATTTTCTCTTTTTTTTTTTTTCCAATTTATTAATTTGATGCAGATTTTTGTTGTTTCTCTTTGATCCATACACAGGCATCAATACACCGTCAGGAACGGACAAACCCTCCGGTGTGCGGAATCTCCATGGAGTCGCCCCATCCACGAACTCCTCTTCGTTTTTTACGAATTGTGCTCGCGTCGACCCATTCATCTGGTTTGCTGTCGCGTTACGTGATGGATCAGGATCAGGATCAGCTCGAACCTGCAATATCTCCCGCCCATCCGATCAATCGATACGGATGCACACGTTGTTTCGACCATCGTGCCACGCTCTTGATGGTGATGTAGTGCGTGGTTCTAGGGACTACGAGCGACGAGCTCGGTTCCTCATATTTGTGCCTTCTTTTTTTTTTACCCCCCCGCAGTCTCTCGCCTAATATGCTGAGATGAGAGCAGAGTTTGAGTTCTCGAGAGAGTTTCTACATCCGCGAAGCCGTGCCCGTTGGATCGCCGTCGAGATGCTCGATGATTAAACAACTCCCAACTCATCGAATCGAAATGTTCAGATACCCGTGTCGTTAGAAGAAAACGACAGCTCACTCCGAAAAAAAACCCATTGTCTGCCTTGATCAACCACCCTTTCATAAAAGAAGGAACTAACTTTTCCCCCACCTAGTCTTTAGCATGAACTTCACATGTTAGAATCCAAAAACAGTCTCCAATAACGATCCTACACAAGTACCCGGTCAATATCGCATGTCCTCCTATCAACAGACTCTATTCCTTTACATATCCTAACTTTCGCCTTCTTTACCAGTAAGGCAAGACTCCAATCATGATCTTCACTTTCATTGCATGCAGATTCTCAGTACTGCTTTCTTCTTCACAGTCCTCTACTTCCTTCATGTGCTCAACGCCAAGTTCTTTCCCC